>JASDQU010586212.1:0-22652 GCA_032191745.1 Picea mariana | reverse complement strand
ATTTATGCCCCTCCCCCACCCTATACACATTTTCTCTAATTTATGCCCCACCCCCACCCTCAACACATTTTCTCTAATTTATGCCCCACCCCCACCCTCATTTATGAGGGTAGGGGTGGGACATAAATTAGATAAAATGTTTACACATTTTCTCTAATTTATGCCTCACCCCCACCCTCATAAATGAGGGTGGGGTTGGGGCATAAATTAGAGAAAATGTGTAGGTGGGGCATAAATTAGAGAAAATGTATACACATTTTCTCTAATTTATGCCCCATTCCCACCCTCATTTATGAGGGTGGGGGTGGGACATAAATTAGAGAAAATGTTTACACATTTTCTCTAATTTATGCCTCACCCCCACCCTCATAAATAAATGAGGGGGGGGTGGGGCATAAATTAGAGAAAATGTGGTGGGGGTGGGACATAAATTAGAGAAAATGTTTACACATTTTCTCTAATTTATTCCTCACCCCCACCCTCATAAATAAATGAGGGGGGGGTGGGGCATAAATTAGAGAAAATGTGTAAACATTTTCTCTAATTTATGCCCCACCCCCACCCTCATTTGGGACATAAATTAGAGAAAATGTGTAAACATTTTCTCTAATTTATGCCCCACCCCCACCCTCATTTATGAGGAGGGTGGGGGTGGGGCAGAAATTAGAGAAAATGTTTACACATTTTTTCTAATTTATGCCCCACCCCCATAATTCTATGTGCGGTTGTTGTTGGTGCAAAATTTCATCCACAAATTCCTTCATGAAACTCTTGTAGGACCCTTCGATCTTTTTTGGAATCTATACATCTCAATAACATTCCATAAAAATTTCTCTAAGACAATACTTCAACAACACGAACATATTGATTGGAATTCATCTTTAATGATCTTCTTTATTTTGAGGACACTAACTAGATTGTAAATAAAAGAAAATATTTTTGTACCATTTTTATGTTGATAATGATGACTCTTCTGAAATGGGTATACCTACACTTACTGCCTCAATTCCTGTCAATAATTTGCATAACCCTTGTCCTTTGATTTCATTTAAAGGATTGATCTGAATATCATACTCTTGGATTTTTGCAAGCCAATTTTTCCATTTTCCTTCTTTTAACTATTGATTCAACAACATCTTTACTGGAGGTGTTCAAACATAAACTATGACATGAGATGATAAAATGTATGTCCTGAAATGTGATACCACTTTGACCAGAGAAAGGGCCCACTTTTATATCTCTGAATATTTTAGTTCATAATCATGCAATGTTTTGATCATGAATCTGATTGGTAATTCTTCTCCCTTTTGATTCCTTTGTGTCAAAATAGAAGCAATAGTTTCCTCTTAGGAAAAATAGTATATTATGAAATCCTTATTGAAGATTGGGTTGACTACGACTGGATCAGTAGATATCGCATGCTTGATTCTAGTGAATGCTTCTTGGATTTCTTGAGTCCATTCAAATTTATGTTCTTTTTTCAACAAGATAATGATGGGTTTCACAATTGTTCCATAGTTTGGGACAAACATTCGTACAAAGTTTATCTTTTCAAAGAAAGATTGTACTCCCTTATTTGAGGTTGGAGGATTCAAGTCATTGATTTCCTTGATTCTTTCTAGATCTATATATATTCCTTCTTTACTGACTATATGTCTCAAGAGTTTTCCTTCTGATACTGGAAATAAACGTTTCTTAGGATTCAAATATATACCATACAATCTTGTTATAGCCTTAATTTCCACCCTACATGCCATAAGGGAATCCAAAAGAGGTTGTAATCCAAAATGCATTGTTTTCCTAATATTTGAGCCCTTTTTAGAGATCATAGTTGGACACATAGTGAACAATAAGTGATGACCCTCGCATGACAACAATGTATAACAAGCATCGAACCCTGAAAGTTCTAGATTTAGGGAGTTGTGAGGAGATAGGCGAGGGATGAATTGTATCTTCATGGAAAGGGCCTAGGAACTCAAAACATTTGAGTCTCTAGTGGTCTCTAGAAGATCTATAAGCTCTACCATGTTTCCTCCAAAGAGATATATAACAAAGGCAAGTATTGGTTAAAAAAAAGAGAATTTAGAAGTATTGTTATGTTTTTCATTTGTAGAGGTTCTTGTCTTATCAATCACAACTAGAAGTCAATGAGCCTAGTCTAACCAAGAAGCTGAAGGGAGAATAAAGGAACAAGGAGTCAAGGGAGAATGTCATAAACACCAAGGTATGTTCTCTATGATATTTAATAGATCATTGTCTTTAATCCACATTATTTTTGTTCTATTCATGAATGGTTTGGATCTGATCTTATAAGTGATAGATCAAAGTAGATATAATAGATTGGATTTTCATAACACTAGAAGGATAGTAGATAGGTGGTTGTTTGTATCCTTTTATGCAGTAAGAAAGATTGTAGGAGTTGTAACTGGATCTCAGGAGCTACAACAATCAAGACATGCTAGGAAAACCATCAGTATAAAGGTATGATCCATCTCCTTCTTGGTTAAAAGGAAATAATTCACTTGCATCTAGAAAAACATATGAATATACCCCCTCTTTTGTCTAGGATTACTAGGCTAATCCTAGGGAGATTTTGATGTGTATTAAATAATATCCCTATGAGATTTTGTCCCATAACAAATCTACAACGTTCTAAGATTTGTCTTAAATTATTGATATGCTCTTCTCTTATTTTGGAATGAATAGTCAAATCATCTTGACAATTAACCATTAATTTCCCAATCAAATCTTTGAAATCATGATCCATTTCCCTTTGAAAGGTCACTCCTACATTTTTTAAATCAAAAGGCATGTGATCATAAGAATATGTCTCCCATGGTGTAACAAAAGAAGTCTTGGGCCTATCTTCCTATGCAACTAGAACTTGGTTATATCCTGAAAAACCATCTAACATAGACATCAAGGATGAATCAATAACTTGTTGTAGCAACAACTCCATATTTGGGAGTGGATAATTATATTTGATACTATATTTGTTTAGATCCATGAAATTGACACAAATTCAAATCTCTCCATTCTTATTTTTTACTATGATAGGATTTGAGATCCACGCTGAATGTTTGATCAAAAATATTATTCCATCCCCTTTTAATTTTTCCAACTCCATTTTTACTAAAGGCTTCAGATTGGGATTAATTATTCTTATCTTTTTCCTGACAGGATTCACTCCTTTAAGTGGTATGATATGCTGAAAATTGGATTTATCATACTGCTTCAAATCATCATAAGTCCAGGAAAAAATATCATAGAATTCTTTGAACAAAGAAGTGTATTGATCAATTTCTTCCTTTGTACAGTAGGGGAAATTTTAGGGGCTACATTTTTCCCATGGGATAATTTTCCATGCTCCAAAAAACAAATTTGCCAATTTCCATTTTTTCTAAAAGTGATTCGCCCAAATTCTATATAATAAAACTATTTAACCTTAAAAATAGACCAAATTTTATATAAACTATGTAAAATCCTTATAAATTTGAATATATTTACAAAAATATCGCCAAATTTTTTATAATTTGCATATTAAGGACTGGTAATATTTTCCAAGGTTTCTACATTCTAAGATAAATTCCCATCCTTAAAATTATCCATGTTGTACAACTGGTACCAATATTTATGTACCTGGGAGAATCATGAGTCCTTATGTTTACCTTTTGCATTTCTTAAACTTTCCTAATATATACTTCTTCTCTTAAATCTAGGATCTTTTTTTGATCATCCCTTGTGAAAATGGATTCTAAACTATCGCAACCTTTTGAAATTACCATAGTAGTCTGATCATTGAGGCCTTTGGGAGAATCATTTGAATCAACAAGAAAATCAACTCAACATGTTCATTGTTTTCAAAAAAATTCAAAAAATCTTGATTGTCTGGTACTGAAGGCCTAGAGATTCCTTTAACAAAAAATGTACTTTGATATTGAGAAGCATTTGGGTTGAAGAGAGATGCAACAACCACAAGTGAATCATCCTTCTGATTCTTATTTTGAGGAATGAAAGAGACGTTGAATGAATTGAAAGAGTCCACGAGTTCACATACTCTTTTTGCATAGTATTTCAATTTCTCTTTCTTGATTCTATTTCTTTTCTTGATGTGGTTTATTACCAATTCCGAGTCACCAGTTACTACTAGATTTTCTACTTTCATCTAGAGTGCATGAGTCATTCCTTGTATTAGTTCTTCATACTCTGTTTCATTTTTAGTGCAAGGAAACTCCAATCTAATTGCATGCATATATATACTGGAATGAGGACTTTTAAAGCAATATCTACTCTACTTCCATATTTAGAACAAGCTCCATCAAATGACATATTACATAAACCCTAAAAATAATATTCTTCTTATTGGTTTAAAGGGTTAACTTGTTTTGGACTATGAATAGTGTATTTTCTAATCCCAACATCAATATAGTTTTCCAATCCTTCATTTTATTTCTTTCTAAATGATTTTATCTCCATAGCTTCCCAAGGGAGTTTGATCATTGTTCCATCTTTTGTTAGGCAACATCATACAACTTCCATCATTCATAATATATCCTTCAATCATGGAACTCCAGTCTCTCCCTTAAACAACACCATATGTAGGAGGTAAATATACAACACTGATAGTGAAGATTGTGGTAATATGTGGAGATACACTTATCCATGCACATAAGTCTTTTATCTCACCATAATCTGGGACATTTCTTGAGTCAATTGCATATACAATTTCCCCAATTTCATAATACTTGGTACATCCCATTCCTAGTGCCTCCATAACTGATAAAGGCATAATGTTCTTGGTTTCTCCACTATCAACCAAGAAACTGTGCAATACCACATCATGATTTTCTATGGTTATATAGAATGGAGGAGATTTACCTCTTGGTCTGATTGATGAAAAATTTGTTGTTGCTTGGAATTCATAACAACACCTTCTATTCTTTTGCTCGGATCGTCAAGTATATTTAACATATTTTATCTTTGTTGTGGCATATTTACCACCTCCATGAAAGGAAAAATAATTATGAGTTTAACTAAATCATCAATCACATTATATGTCATCTACTGTGGAGTCTTTGATTGGCTAAAAATGGCTTGTTTCTTTGTTGATTATGCGTTGTTTGCTTTAGTATTTTCTTTTTCAGGTGCCTCTTTTATTTTTAACTTACTTACTTGTGCCCTTGTTTGAACAACATTCACTTGTGAAATATTAGGGTCTTCTTTTTCATCAAAAATGTAGAAGGATGATGTTCCTTCATCTGTCCCTACTAATTCTAAGATCTCAACTTGAGTGATATCAACTTCTTGATTATCATTCTCAAAAATTTCTTCTTCAATGATTTCTTCCAATACTATTGCATTGGGATTTGGCACTCTTGGTGCTCTAGGTATATTCACTTCATTTCTCTCATTTCTTACTCTTTGATATTTTGTTGGAACTCTTACATTTTGATTTGTAGGGATAAAATTTTCACCCCTTTTCAACCTTGTGAGCTCATTTTGCATCTAACTAATAGTTTTGTTCATTTGAGCAATTTCTATTCTTTGTCTTGTCTCATGAGAAGCCATTGGATCATTTTTTATGTGAGGGGGAACCCCTTGGAGGATTCCTCCACCAATTACTCAATTTTCAACATTTATTGTGGTTTATGGTCTATGATTTGATATAACAAGAGTGTTCATCTGTGTATATTCTTTCTCGAGAATGATCTCAGGGTCAACAATGGTCTCCAACATAAATTATTCCATCTCTGGCACTTTTTGAATGGATCCTTCTAAATCATTTATTTTCAAATACCTAATGGAATAATTGACATTTGAAGGCATTGCATTCTTATAACAGCCCAAGATAAAAGGATTATTTGGTCGTTGCTCTTTTGGAATTTGATTCAAGGTCTTAATAAATCGTAGATTGAAGTCTCTTATTCTTTCTCCCTTTTTAAGATGAATTTGAGTGAATTGAGTGAGAAACGTATGATATGAAATGGGAGGTGCATACATAGTCATAAACATGTTCTCTAGGTCATCAAATGATATAATTGATTGAGTTGGGAGAGAAAGGTACCACTCATAGGCTAGCCCAATCAATGTTTATAGAAAGAATCTCACCATCCCATCGTCATGCTCAATTAGATGGATATCAAAAACAATTAAGAATTGATCCATGTGTCTCTTTGGATCTATAACCCCATCTCCTGAGAAAACTGGCAAGACCTCTTGAGGAAGAGTCGGTAATGTATGTTGTTCTCCTGGTAAATTGAATGGGATATACCTAGCCCTTCTTCTTGGAATTCTTCTCGATTCTCAGGAATATCGTTTCTTTCTTCTCTATCCCCCATAATTAGGGTTCTTGTTATTTCTATTCTAGAATTTTCACCAACTTTGTGAGTCTGTAATTTTTTTTCTCTTGCTTTTGGTTATTGGACCTTTATAAAATTCCATCTTTTCTTGGATTCACTCCCTTCTTTTTTTTCTCAACTCTATCTCTCTTTCTTCTTCCTGAGAAAGGGTTTCCCACGATATTTCGAGCTCTTCATGACTTCTTGATATTTTCAAAGCTAATTCATACAATTGATGCAAAACACTTTCTTGATTTCTTAGGTTGACTTATAACTGAGGTTAATTAGGTTCTAGTTGAGTCATCAAAATTCTACTCTGTGAAACTAGCCTTTTGTTCTCCCTATTATAGTCACAAAAAATGTTTATGTTTAGATTGGTCACAATCAAAACAAAAACCTTGCGAGGATAATGGTAAAATCATGAATCTGGGTAACACTTTCGTGAGAATCGGGCGATGAAAATTGATAATCACACTTTTTCAGTAGAACTCTTTAATTTTTCAGCCGAAAAACCTTTCGTCCAAAATGGTTTTTCGGTCGAAAGTTAAATCTAACGACACCCTCGAAAAATCTAACATAAATTTTAAATCTAACAATAATTTAAAATCTAACAACAATTTAAAATCTAAAGTTAGTTTCTCTATTAAAACTAACTTTCAGCCGAACTATTAGTTCGGTTGAAAACCTGTAACTATGGCACTTTTCAGAAAAATATGTGTTCGCTTCAACTTACTCCAACTTGGGGAGAGGCAAAATCCTTGAAATACCATGAGTTTGGTTTCAAAACTAGTACCAAAATTTTTAGAATTGAATCTACTTTCACTTGATACAGTTTGTATTCAATTTAATTGTTTTTTGGTAATTTTAGTTAATTTTATAAAAACAATGTCTGCATATTAGTTTTAGATGACATAATGATTCAGTAAAATGAAAAATCTATATCTCCAATAATAAACAGTAAAAAATTATGGAAATTTTATATTACAGAACCTTTCACTGTCCTCTTCAAAAGGGTATTTTTATATTTTACTTTTAAATCAAAATTAAAGCACATACATGGAGTCTCACTAAACATGTTTAAAATATACAACTCTTTCAAATTGGTCAAATTGAAGAAATTATAGAAATTATAATATTCATCTGTTAAATTCAAAACTATAGTCATACTTTAATAGAGTCTGTTTATATTTTTGCAACATATTTCATTTTTCATAAACATAAGTTTAATAATGAGTACATTCTTGTCTAAAAACATAACTCATTATCAGGCCCTTCATTTTTAAGGAACATACTCTCAAACAATCTCTAAATTCACCTGTGAAATGTCAGTAAACAAATTTCAAAAAATAGTCAATAGAAATATAACAAAATTCATGACAAGAATTTTTTTACTGTAAAGTGAAATTCTAAATAAAAAAATAATTTTGTTTACCGGAAGTTGAAAAACTTCTAAAAAATATATTTTATTTTCTCAAAAAGTAAGGAAAATAGACCTCCGGATTCATGATTTTACCCTGCATTTTTATACAGGTGTTACTCCTCTATGATGATCTGAAACATTTATCTTGAATGTTCTGACTTCAACAATTAAAATGGGAAATACTAAACAACAAAACCCAATCTTTATTGCTTTCAAAATATAAAGAAAAGGTGAAAATCTACATTCACAAAGGATAATTCTCGAGAAAAGGAACAAGAATATTTAATAGACTAAAGTAAAATGTATACAAAATCTAATACAACAATAAAGAAACCATAATATGAAAGTATAACATTCCTCACATCATCACAATGTTATAAAATTTGGTCATATTCATAAGATAGAAAATACGAGTCCAGAATACAAAGAACTTTAAAAGTGTATTTCATTCAAAACATAAAATATTATGATAGGTGCACTTCAAAAACATAGTGCTCATAAACTCAAAGTTTGATAAATCATTGAAATTACACCCCAAAGTAGTTCTCTTGGGAGTTTCAAAAATTATTAAAAGTCCGATTACAATAAAATTAAAAGTTTGTGGTTGTCCAAACAGACTAGGATGGGGCTCCTATGGACCATAAAAAAAATTGTAAAAGGGTTGGACCTAAAAGAATAAAAATGAAACGGTAAGAGTTCAGTTATGAGGTTCTTACAAAACTGAAAATACACAACTGGATGATTTATGAATGAGAAGTATAAAGAATGGGAGGCTATGAAAAATGACTAGTTTACTTACTGTGATGGGTTTCTCTCATATATTATCTACTTTCTGAAGTTCCTTTTGTAATCTCCTTAGTTGAAATTCCGTGACCAATTGCAACTAACTCTTCTTGATCCGACTCTATTATTTTAGTTAAGGCAGTTTTTAGCCAATTTTCAATATAATCCCTCATTGACGCAACAAGCATTTATTTCCTTACTTTTATATCAAATAATGCATTTTCCATATCTCTAAAGTCGATTGAAAGTTGGTTTAATGTATCTTCAATATCTTCATTCTTATTTACATAATTAACTAACCAACTTTCCACTTCCATTTTTGAATACTCGGTCAAACTATTGAATCTCTCAGTTGATGCAGTCTTCACCAATTCTAGCTTCTCCTCAAATTGCTACTTGGAAATAAGAATAGAATTTGATACAAACTTTGGGTTTTCAAATTCTCTGATGGTTCCACCCAAATCTAACTCAATCAATTTTAAAATATGACTCTCTTCTTTTGACACCTATAGTGTCACAATCAACCAATATTTATTTTAAACACTTAATTCTTTTAATCCAGCATGCTTTGAGTTGCTTTATGTGGACCGATGAAGGAAAGTCCTCCTATTTTATTTTATACTCACTCTTGCCTAAAAATTTCATAACAAAGGTAGAAACAACCCCTTTATAAAATTATTCATCATTCTCAAGGTTATCCTAAAGATATTTTCTCAAATATGTAGTTCTTGATCCCAAAGAAACAAACCTATTTTCCAATTCCCATGCCTTAAGAATGAGAGACATTCTTTTATTAATGTTTTCTCCTATATATCTTCTAACAAAAACAAGTAGTATTGATGTTCCTCTTAATTTTGAGATAGATTATGGTGTTCCATCAATGCTCTTCTAGGGCTGCATTGTAGTAATTGGGTTGACTAATATGGGTGGAGGAATCAAAGCGCTCTCTAATTATTTGATTCTTTCTTTTAAGGTGAGATTTTCATTTTCCATTTCATTAACATACATCTTTAAAGATTCACCTTCGGCTTCATGAATCTATACAATTTTAGACGATGGAACTCCATTAAGGTCAAGTTCCGAGGTTGATTTTCCTTGAACGCTTCTATTCTTTGAATGAATTTTTTCAAATATTAATTTCTTTAAACCTTTGTTGAATAGGGAACTGTGCAAATTTAGGGATTCTTCCTCAAATAAAATCAGTTCCTATGTAGCTAATGCTGTCGCGACTTCTCTACTCTCTTGAACTCTTTGTTCTTCATCAAGAAATTTGATATCTTTGATGTTCACATCTAAGTCCATGTCTGTTATAGAAATATTTGCCTCACCCTATGCAGTCTTGCACATAAGGCCTTTTCCATTTCCCTAGGCAGACTTGTCATCCCCCTTTTGCAAATTCCAGAGAAAAATACATATTTTTCCACATGTACGCATCTTGCCTAGCATACAACATGCGTATATGCAGGCTACTCCACTACAGCCCGCGTACATCAGAATTTATGCTATAAAATAAAAAATGGAGTCGGGTTTCCATGTCAAGACAGGAGATCTATGATCCTTGGTCTTCCATATACTGGAAATGTTCCGACTCGGCCCTTCAGTTCCATTTGAAGGCTATAAATGGGCCAATTCCGAGCTATGGAAAAGAGGAGAAAGAATTCAACTTTGAGAGAAAAGTTACTCTGGAGAAATTTTCTACTTCATATTGAGTCTGCATTGCTTTGTCCTTTAAGTCTGAACACAGTGTTCAACCTCCAATCTCTTCCCTTATTGATGGAGAACCCCATTGTCTCCTTTTTATGAGCTTTCCTTTGGAGGAGGATTGAAGTGGTGAAGGCCTAGCTGAAAGGAACTTAGTTTCTTGGGTTCCAAACCGTGCCGACACGGAAGTCTGTAACTTTCTTAATTTTGTTGAACATATATTAATAGAAATACTCCTTTCTCGTCCAATTGATATCTCGCAAATATTTGGTTATTATCCATGGGCATATTTGTTATGTATATTAATGGATTATGCTATCTAATGTGATAACCTTTTATGTTATCACCATATGCTTGCTTTTCTTGGTTGTTGAGAACTTGTTACAGGTATATAGCTTTGGGTCGAAGTGCTCAATGATGGTCTTCATCGAACATTTGGACGAGGTATGCCTTTTATCTTATCTCGCTTGCATATTGGTTTATATAGCATATGTTGGGATTGAGTTGATTTCTGCAGTCATTCCATCTGTTGTGGTTTACCCTAGCCATAGAGAGCTTTTCCATTGTAGTAGAATTGGCAACCATATTGGGGACTTACCTTCTTTGTTAGGGTTTGGAGTACTTTTCTCCTGATATTTCTCTCGTTCCTTGTTTGTTTCTTGTCATATCATTGCTTGAAAGATTTTGTTCACTCTGGGTCTGAGTTTTCGGCCTTCTCCCTTGCCTAGCCTTGTTTTTTGAAACATATACGTGATTTTTGGATTGACAGTCATGTATATACGCAGGATGTCCCTCTGCAAGTTGCGTACATACGCTCTGTTTTCCTAAAAAATCATGTACATCAGCTTTCCTTGCTTCTTTGTTGGGTCTGGTGATTGTTGGGTGGGATTTGATGTTTTTTGAGCCTTCTTAGGTCTCTGTAGTGACTGTTGAGTGTATGTGGGATGATAGGAAGCTTGAATGGAGTTGAATTTTTGGGCAGAGTCTTTCTCATCACTTTTTCATTTATTTTCCTTATACATTGGGTTGGGTGCTCTGTTGCTTGGTGCTCTTCTTGAGTTATCTCTTTATATACACAGTAGAATTTTTATATCAAGTTGTTATTCAGTCCATGCATTTTCATTTTTATTACATTTGAAAAGACAAAAATATTACGCATTTTGCATTACTCGGCATTTTGGTCTTGGAGTCTTTTTTATTAGCTTAGTGCATATAATGAAAGATTTCATTTTTACTTTGGAATTGCAGAATTGAAATTGAAAATTGCATTTGTTTCAGAAGCATGGCATTCATTGAAAATTGAAGTTAGGACTTTGCATTGTATTCATATTTACTTTTCTTGTTGAGTCATAACATCATGAGTTTCACTACCATACCTTTTTGAGTAAACACGGCCATTAAAATTGATTAGTCACGATTTTATTTTCTAGGGTGCACAAACTAGCTTAGGATTTAGTGCCTTGGAATAGGATTTTGTGAGTAAACTTCTCCAAGGAAATTAAATCAACATATGTGTCTGACAAAAGGAGTGGAGAAATCCATTGAATAATGGATAATATCAGGACGCTCCGCTTACATCGGAGTTAATCACGAGGTCGAGTGAGGTTGGTTGAAGGGATATCCCACCGATACCTTCTTAGCGAAAGAGATATTTCTGGGGATCTATTCGTATATGGGGATCTTGCTAGTCCCTTTGCCTCCATGAGAGGCGATACTTTCAAGGTTTCAGGCTTTGCTACCCTACCCATACGGTGGACCTGACTTACGACTGCTTGCCTGTGCATTTTTTATACATTGGTTTATTAGTTTCTTAACTTAGGTGCCACATAGGTTACTTGCAAGGGTTATTCTACAAGTACCCTGGGTCAAATAAGGGTCAGACAACACACAACCTTTATAGAGGATTACCTCTCCGGGGGGATCTGACCGACTAGTTGTTAAGCCCTGAGGACCCTTATAACTGATTCTGATACCTCCAATCTTTAGCAGGGAGTCTCGGGCCCCTCTTGGTCGAGACATACCTTATTTAGAGAGGGAGGCACCTTTCAACCACTTTACCCCGTTTGTGTGCATTGGTCATTTGATTTTTTGTGTGCTCTTTGATTACTAGTTGGCCTTAGGAGTTTATACTAAGTTTTCATTATCATGAATAGTGGATTTCCTATGACTCCCTCCTTTACCGCTACCCCCCCTATGATGTTCACTCATTTCATGGGGATTAATCCATCTTATTTTCATAATGGTATGCAGAATTATGGCACTCAGTCAATGCCTTGGGTCTCTAATCATTTTTCTCATGGTATGCCCGACATGTCTTCGCACTTGCCATCCTCTGTGAATCCTAGTTGTGGGTCTGGGGGCATGATGCCTCCTTATTCTCCCTTCTCGTTTGGTGGGAGTCATATCCCTCAAACAAATCTTATAGTATGAGGTTGGAATATTCCTTCCTACGAATACACTTTTCTAAGAGTGAGTGCCCAAATGGGCGGTCATTCTACTTATTACACTCCGTCCACCTATCCTTCTTCCGCTATGCCAGTTCCTATGAAATCTTTTCCCATGGAGGACCTTTGTCTGTCCTCTAGTGTTCCATCCAGAGGGAGTCATTCTTATAGTATTGGAAACCCCCTTCACGAAGTTCCTTCGTCTAGGGGCAACATATATCCTCACAAGAGTGCCCCTTGTCATGTCGCTTTCTCTTCACAAGCGGCTTCCTTAGTGACGATGCCATTACAATATGTTATGAATCAGTATGGAGGAGGATACTATCCTACCGAGAAGGGCCATGGTGTATACCAAAACCCTTCTTGGCCTACAATTTCTCTAAACCAATATTTCCCTGGACCTTGGTCTCAAATGCCACAACTCATTACCGTTGCTAGTCCAGTCACTGTTAGTCATATTGGAGCTCCATCGCCAACCGTTTCTAGTCATGATGGAGATTGGTTGACGACCTCTGAAATTAATGTTGAATACCAACGACCAGCTCCTACAAGTCATGCTGGGGGCACAATTCTAGTCATTGCTAATCCCATTGCACATACATCACCAACCTCTGTTAGTCATGTTGGGGATTCATCACCAACCTCTGCTAGTCATGTTCGATATTGTCTAATAGCCTTTGCAAGTCATGCTGGGAGCATGTCACCAGCCACTGCAAGTTATGTTGGGGTCATTCATATAATCAATAATCTTAGACAGTTCAGATGTAAGGCCAAATTCCTTTGCAGTACTTGTGAAGTAAATCACCTTACTCATTTGTGTCCTGCTACTTTTGGGATACTGGAAGCATGGTTCTCAATTTAGGACCCTTCAGGTTCTAAGTCATCTATGGTTTCCCCGCACTTCGTTCCTTCTTTGTTTGATACAACAGTCATGCTGATGCAATCTTCGGTTGACACCCCTTTTCCTTTAGGGGTTGATGCATCCTTTGACCTTGTTGTCTCACATCCCATTCAACCAGTGGTCATGTTGATGAAATCTTTGACCAACACATCTCCTATGTTTGGGGGTGATGCATCTCTTGACCTTTTTGTCTCACATCTTGTTCAACCAATGGTCATGTCGATGCAATCTTCGACGGACAACACTCCTATTTTTAGGGGTGATGCACCTGTTGACCTTGTTGTCTCGCATCCTATTCAACCAATGGTTGAGGAAGTGGTCATGTCGATGCAATATTCAGTCGATCCCACTCTTCTCTTGGAGAGTGACAAGTCTAAGGAAACAGTTGCGCCAATGAAATTTTCAGTCGATCCCACTCTTCTAGTTCTGGTTGTATACCTTTTACACCATGTCCTTATAATTTCTAGTCCTACACCTTTTGAACAAGAGAGAGTGTTACTCTCCCCGATTTCTCTCCCTCCAAGTATTGAGGAGATTCCCTTTGATCAGGATGGTCTTGTGGGGTATCCAATGCCTCCACCTATGTCCTTTTCTGTAATAGACATTATCTGATATATCACAGAGATGATAACCTCCGTTAGCACTCTATCCTCCTCGACTTGGAGAGATTTAGTTTTTCCCAATCTTGTGTCATTTATTCGTAAGATACTAACATTTCACAAAAGTCTAGCATGGGAGCCTTGGCCTCCCTCGTGACTTGCCTCCTAGAAACCCCTCACCGAGTCTAATTTAAGCTATTTTCTGACTCATCTATAAACCAAAAATATTGCCGAGTGATTTGTCCCTTTCACACTCATTTAATTGGACTTGAAAGGTCATGAGTTTTAATTTAAGATATTTTCCAACTCGTCTTCAAAAAATGAAAAGATTGCCAAGTGAACTTGTCTCTTTCACACTCGTAAATTGGATTTGAAAGGACATCTATTTGGCACAAGTTTATCCCTTTTTCACACCAAGTAGACTACATGTCATAAAAAAGGACATTTTTTGGCATTAAGTTGTGATTGAATCTCATTCCCTTGCTTGAATTATTGAGCCTATAGTCGGTTCTCACTTTGGATTATAAACTGTTTGCCTCAGCAGTTTTTCATCCTCAACCAAGCAGAGCCTTGTTTATATCCTTCGCAATTTGACACCCTATACCTAGGAGGGAACATTCCTCGGAGTTTCCATCTCCCACATGCATTTCCTTACATTGAGCATAGGTATGCTCCATTGCTGGAACTAGTTTTGTGTACTTGCGACACTCGTTTCCTCCTTTGTATCATAGCATTCATTTGTTATGAAAAAACAAAAAAATACGAGTGGGAAGGGAGTATTATCTTATGTTGGCATCATTCGTGTCTCCTTTGAACAGAGCACAAAGTTATTGAGTCCATTTGTCACCATAATTTTTGTTTTAGCATGGCCTTAGGAAGTTGAGCTCGTTACAGAGTCTTCTCTATCGACTGGTTACTCTTCCAGTCACTATGGATAATTTTATTGATGCCTCCTGCATCTCACAGTTTCACCATTGAGTTTATGCTTTCAGAGTCTTCTGTATGTCTCATTCTCTTGTTCAAGGAAGTCTATCAACCTATGTCGAGGATTCCTTAGATCTCTTGACTTTGCATGTCGTCCATACCCTCAGTTTGTGTCAGAATCACATGATGTTGTAGTTCTATCATGCACCCTGGTCCTACTTTCATCATTGGTAGGTAGCCTTGAACCCAACAATTGACATTTCATCATTGGTCATTGACTGGGTGGTTTCCCTTGTGTTCGATGACAAGACATCTATTCACACATTGGGATTTGTGCAATGTCTTGGATGTCATTGTCCTTATAGGTGGTTTCCTCACCTTTGTCAATAGTTTTCCTCATTGGCTACTATTCAGAGGGTCTTTTTCCTGTACCACTTTCACTTGGCACATGCGAAAGATGCATAGGGTAGTTGGTTCTTGAACATGTTCTTTGTCTGCTTTCCTCCAAATCATGAATCTCTTGCTTTTTACCTAGTGTTGAATGATGAGAGATGCCTTAATTCTCTCCTTTTAGTGGGTCTCTTTCCATTGAATTCAACTCATCTTTTGAAAATGAGACCTAGAGTCTTATGAGTACCTCAAGACTTGCATTCATTAGTAGCAGGTTCTCTCGCCATCGACAGTTGGGAATACATCAATGTCTCTTGATCGATGGGTTCCTCAAGTGTTCGACACCAACTCCTTTATTCACACTTGTAGGAATCTACTCGATGCCTTGATACCTACTTTCATTATCGGTAGGTTGTCTCACGTTTTTTAACGATATACCTCAATGACCAGTAATCAAACGATGTCTCATCGTGTTCGACCTCAAATTATTTATTCACATGATGTAGACTTGCACCTTGGAGTATTGTGTAGAAGACTCGAAGACACCATTATGTGGCCACAACTTTCCTGTGTTGTTTCTTCATTTTCATTGGACCAACACCTATATGACTTCAGTGATCATTGGAGATCAGATTGTACTCCATGGTATATAGTTATCTTCAGATTGATTTTGAGATTGGTTCTACTGGGCCTTATTCGTGACTATGACAACCTTTGGCATGTAACCGCATTTGTATTTTCCTATTCATGGCCACAGAAATCAGTTTGGTATATTTTCACATGGATCTGCAGTGTAATTCTATTGGCAGCCATGTATGCAGAGTCAGTGCATAATGTAATGAGAAACTAGTCCTTCCAGTTGGTTCCCCATCCCTCCACTTCTGGGTTGTTTATAATGTATTTCGGCCATTGCAGATACTCCTCTGACTTAACACATTAGGGGGCATATGTTATAGCAAGATTTTCCTCACCCTATGCAGTTTTGCACAGCAGGCATTTTTCCATTTCCCTAGGCAGACTTGTCATCCCCTTTTTGCAAATTCCAGAGAAAAATACATATTTTTCCACATGTACACATCTTTCCTACTATACAACATGCGTATACGCAGGCTACTCCACTACATCCCGCGTACATCGATATTTTTGACTAATATTTTTGTTTTTGTTGTCGTTTTTCTATGAAACATTAGGAGACCGAGTACTACTCTCATTAAAAAAATTTCCCCACTATCTATGTTGATCAATGGTGCTAATAAAAATATTAGTATTATATTCTTGAATTTTTTCAATAGACAATGCTAGAGGGTTCTGGCTATCACCGTCCTCTTCTCTGAAGAGAAATGTATTGGAAAATGAAACACTATAGCCAACAAATATCATATGGTTCATAAACAACTGGTTAGAATCAAACCCTTTGATTTCCTCTGCTAAATTTAAATTAAATTAATCAAATTGCATTGAAAAATCATCGATATTTACAACGTTTCTCAATGTTATCTCCCCAATTCTCTAGGGAAAAGGAATAAATTGTTTTTTTTCTTTTTTCATGGAAGAAACGGGCCCAAAATATGTATTGTCTGCACACTTCTACAAAAAATATATTTTCTGACACATAATATGAGAGATATGAAGGTATTTCTAGAGAACAATAAACTTTGATAATGATAAAGTGCTCCATTGCTTCAAATCTTCCTTTCTTATCTAGAAAGGTTTCTGCTTCTTGTTCATCAAAAAAATTGATCACCTAGATTTCCCACTCTTGGAATAACAAAAAAATAAATATATATTCCATATCAGAATAAGGAACAATTGGTAGATTATCATTTCATTATGTATCCCTTAGTCTCATCTTCATCGCACATTTTACGAATTAAAAATCTGAGTCCATATGCTCAAGATATCCACAATTTTGTCAATCACCCAAGGAGTACTTTTTCCATGTGCAACACAATTAATTTTTATTGAAACTAAGATTTTCTTGGAACCTCGATTAGATTCTTGAAGCCGTACTTAGTATCATATTCTTTGTGGGATCACTCACCCCATTTTCTTTAGTTGTATTTATCATTTTGGTGCAAACTCCTCACCCTTTTTCCATACATCTCTAGGTCCACGGGTCCGCAGTCCTGCATTCTACAAAATGACCCTCTCACTTCCGCAACCCACATAATGGCCTTGTCCCATACTTAGCCATTTTTCCTTCTTTCCACTATACTCTCCCTCCTCACTATCCTCCATACTTAACCATTTCCACATTTAACCATTTCCATACTTATCTTATTTTCATTTTCATTATCCACTTAGTTAATTTTCATAATACCCACCACTTAGTCATTTTCATAATTCATTTCCACATTATTTTCATAATCCATTTTCATTTTCCATTTAACATTTACCATTTTACTTTTCTTGTTTCCTTTTTTCCTATTTCCATTTTCCATTTTCTATATTTTCACAATTTCTACCTTCATTTCCATAATTCATTTCCATTTTCTCATAATTCATTTCCATTTTCTAGTTCATTCTCGTAATTCATTTACATTTTCCTTTTTCCATTTTTCTATTATTTTTTTCCCATATTTCATTTCCATTTTCTTATTTTCATGTACTATATTCCATGTAATTCCATTATATACTTCCCCACCACTTACCATGTTTTACTCTACCAACACTTAGCCAAATTTAAAAAATGCGGATGTGGATCTACATACCATCCCTCAACTCTTTCTTGGGTCTCCAGGTCCGAAATTCTGCAAATCCGCATTCACTTTTCACTTTTCACTTATTTTCATACTTAACCATATTTCTCGTTTTGGAGAAAACCTCCTTACTCTTCCTCATATCCATGTTCATAGGTTTGCACGTCCACACCTATGCATTGAGTTTAATATGTACTCTCCATTCCCATTTTTCACCTCATATTTAGTCATTTTTACCATTTTCTATCCTCTCACCTACCATTTTTTATTTAGGCACGAAAATCAAGGTGCAATATGGCAATTTATAAATATTTGATGATTTTAGGTTGAATCGTTCCCCCTGGGATGGAGGTCCACACATGTGATATAGTGGGATTTTGACACAAGTTTTTGTATGAAAACGCCGCTTTGGACAAAACCCATGTCCCCAAATTTTTAAATTCATCTTTATCTGCACGAAAATCAAGGTGCAAATATAGTACCGAAATCTTGTAGGATGTTGGTACCGAAATCCTCTAGCCAGGGGTTTAGTACCAGACTAGCATAGTCATAATCTGGGTACTGGACCAGTGTGATGGTAGTACCGAATGAAGCTATTACCGGAAGAGGTGCAGAGCTGGTACCGGAAGAGGCGCAGAGATGGTACCAGATGAAGTTGGTACAAGAAGAGGCATAGAGCTGGTACTAGATCAACGTAGATTACCGGATCAGGCGAAGTACCAGATTAGTGGAGTACCAGATCATGTGGAGTACCAAATCGGTGGGTTGTTGCAGTACCGGATCAAGCGGAGTACCGGATCAGTGGGTTTTTGCAGTACCAGACTAGTGGTAGTACCAGATGGAGCTTATGTACAAAACAATTGTTAAATGACATGTCTGTTGAGGAAATAGGCAGAGAGTGCATATGTATGAGGCAAAATTGGTTAGGATATGGGACAAGATAAGGAAATTGGAGGTGACAAAAATGAGACTCAAGAGGTGACATGGACCAAAACATGGGTGACACATGGCGATGACATGGGCGCTAACCAGGTTATGATTGGGTTATGACTGGATGCTGACTGAGTCATCAAATTTTAATTAATTCATGAAAGTTTACTAAGGTACGAGAGCTACACCAAAGTATCTATAGTCTTCTTTGTTCCACATGAGTACTATGATAAAATTTTCATTATAAACGCTTAAAAAATATTGACCACAATACACATGGGATATCAATTTAAAGGAAAAAGTTGAAATTATAATGGAGTGGAAGAAATTAGATCAAGGGATAAGATTAACTCGTGAGTTAAATGAACTGTTGTTGAGCGACAAATTTCTAGAAGCCATAACTTGAGATCCGAGTGTCTGTTTGGGGAAAACTCTACCTCGTTGGAAATGTAATTAGATGAGGAAGATGATGGAATAGGTTATAAGAGAAGAAATTGGCCATAATCCTCCCAAAAAAATTGAAATAAAAATAAGTTGTTTTTTCATGGTTTGGTGAGAGATATGATTCGAACCTCAACTTCCCAAGCTTATAACTTAAGATCCAGAACTCTGAATCGCATTAAAGAAGACTCATTGGAAAGATGAGATGATGAAGATTTAATCTAGAATGTTTCCCATGGATAAAAGGGAAAATATCTTAGTAGGAAAATAAAAACACAATCTATTTTTGTTAAAGGCAGTCAATTTGAAAATTTGAAAATAAAGTTTATTAAATGAACTTTATTAAAGGAATAAGTGGGCCCTATTTGGAGACACAAATTTCAATGACATAAGTAGTTAATGAGGCTTCAATCAAGGATTACTAAAAAATGCTTTACTCCAAAAATAAATCAGGGAAAGTTTTAGAAAGGAAACCCTAACTACTTCAAAAACATGGGAAGCATATTTTAAAAGGACAAGATAATGCACCATCAAGGGGTTGGAAGTCAGAAGTTTCTATAGTGGTAAAGAGTATGCAAGAAGCAAAGCTCTATATTTTCAAGATTTGTTGGACTAGCCTGCTAAAAATTTTCTCACATCTTCTTCTTCTTTCCTTTTTCTTTCCATCAAATCTTTCATGAATGTACTAAGATCAAGAAGATTTGGGTTTGAGAAGTTATTTCTTTGAAATCTTCAATCATCTTGTAACATTTCAGGTCCATAGCAGCAAGATCCCTCCTTGTAAAAAGGAAATTTCTATTTCATTCATTTTATTAGATGTCATTAAGACTTTGTAGAGGTTGTTTCATCTCTCTTGTTTATGATATTATTGAACTTGTCATCTTTGGGATGTCGTCATAAACTTCTTCTGCAGAGAACTACTCGAGGCACTACATTAGTGATTTCTATGACTAGAGTTGAAAGCATGTGATTTAAAATGTATTTCCTATCAAAATAGTTTTTGGGTTGTAATGAAGTTATCATTTAAAGTTCTTTGAAGACCTTTCATTTCTTCATCTTGCAAAAGTAATAGCAGATTTCGAGTTCAGTTTATCTTACAAGAAAGAAAGAATGTCAGTTGAATGGAGACTCCAAAACCTTGTAGAAACAAATCTTTGTTGACACAATTCATATTATATTTTCTTTAAATGATCTCATGTATATGTGTATAACTGTATATAAGGGTTTTAAATTTGTATATATTAGATTTCTTGGAATATATATTGGTGTTTTCTCTTTAGCGTTCACCCTTTACATTCATTACAAAACCATACAAAGAATCTTCCAATCTTTCATCCAAAGAGGAGTACGACCTCTCTAAAGATGCAGGAGGATTCATATCCTCGTGAGGTTGATATTAAGACTGCAAAATAGTCTCTTAGATCAACACCTCTAAAGATAATTTTGATGTATTTGACCCAAAAATGAGCTTTTTGAAGTAGGACACAAATGCATTTTGCACTTCATAAAAATGATACATAGCCTTTTTCCACAAGGTTGGGTGCCACATCTAGACAGGTTCAATTTTACAATTGACTTGTAAATCCAAATTAAAACCTTTTAAAATGTGACAGTAAATGATAGAAAAAATTAGATATGACGACATGTATAATTTCCTATTCTTCCTTAAATTTGACAATTGAAAAGATATTTCTCCAAAAATGATTTTTTCCGAATCAAAAATTACTTTCTCATGAAATGTAAAATGTAATGTAATAGAGTCATTTGAGGAATGGTAGTAGTAGATTCTTGACCAACTACACTAGTGAATGACCATGCCATCTCTTTATATGAATTCTTTAGCGAACTAACATGGATGCTTGATAAATATTTCGACATCATTGTCAGGTCTTCAAGATATTGTTGTAGGAGCTCCCATCCACCATTTATTTCCTTCAAGAAATAATTTTCTTCGTCACCTTTAAAGGTCATTGTCGACTGTGGAAGCCTGAACATTTTCTTGAAAACTAAACGTGCTAGAGAAATAGGGGATTGTCCTTGTAACCGGATAATTCTCTGGTTTTTATCAAAGGTGTCTATGCACCATGAAACTAACTCTTTGACATCAAAAACCTCTATAATAGAAACTGCTAGAGCAAGTCTCGATGTCAAAATGTAGTTTTAACTTCTCTATGGTGGAAACAATGAAGAATAATACTTGTATGCTCTGGACCACTGAAACTTTTGATCTTCTCATCCAAATGTGTTGATGATGTCTCCACAACAATTCTCCTGTCTTCTGGTTGTCATGCTTAATGAAGTTGGAGGATTAATGTATAGTCCTTTTATAACATTAATATCAAAGTAAACCATTTTACCATAATATACCTTGAAACTCTTCTTTCAAAGGAATGATTAATATGAATTAAATTTGAATTGATGAAGGATTGTCTCGAGAATATCACCATTAATAGCGGCCTTTTAATACTTTAACCATTTGTTATTTTTCGTGATATTTTCATTAAATGTACCTTGGTGAGAGTGAAAATATTAAACATGGATTACAGTGGGCGGAGAAGAATCAGATGTATGTAAAAAAAAAATGAAATGGGTGTAAACCCGCGGACTTGTGATGAAACTTCAAAAAATGACTAAGTATCAAGAATGGATTAGTCAGGTAGAGAGGATAGGTGGTAAGTGGAGTGTTAATGAAATGATCTTGGACCTGTGGTGGAACTTAAGAAAATGAATACGTATCAAAAGTGGATCGGTCAGAAAGAGGAGTGATGGGTATGGAAGAATTATAAGATGATTGTGGACCCACTATGAAGCTTTAAAATCAACTAAGTATTGAAATATCACGGATGTAGTGAGGTATGGAAAACAAAATAAGTATGAAAAATTGGTCAGACATGAGGGTCGCGATGATATTCAGTGAACACGATGGAACACAAAACTATAGTTGGAGAGAAGGACGAAATTGTTGGACACACCTACCACACTTAGAGGGGGGGGTGAATGAGTGTGGGGATCTTTTTCCCAAAACTTCCCTCTTACACAAAACTCATTAGTTAGCATTCGACATTTAATCATTACTCATTGT
>JASDQU010586211.1:92321-103142 GCA_032191745.1 Picea mariana | reverse complement strand
AAAACATAAATCAAATTACATAGATGAGACTCATGTATGCGGGATGGGAAAAGTATCTTTTCATTAACTTCAACATGAACCAACTTACAATGATTTCTAAGGCCGGTCACCGTTCCACGATCCTGATCCTGGGCTCTTCCTCTTCTTTTTTGTCCTCCAACTGCTGCTCCATGAATTTCTCCTAAAGCTTGAGGCAAGGCTAAAGGGTTGGGACAAAACTGGCTTGGCAATTTGGCAGAGTTTCTTTGCTATGATTTTTCCTCCTTTGAATAGTACCCCTACCCCTTCTTTTATAGGCTAGAAGGAGTTAGGGTTTTTGGCAAACTCTCGGCCATGCATAGATCGGAGTTCCAGTTAACTGACAAAAAGCCTCGTGTCCCGGCGGAAACTTTCATGATTTTTTTCTTTGTTAGGTACCCGCGGGCTGTTTTGGGTTAGCCTGCGGATGCCCGCATGCAGTATAAGGACAGCAAGTGGATGCCCGCGCCCAGTGAGAAATTAGGGCGCGGGTTGCTTGTTTTAAGTGGTTTTTTGAGGAATTACTCAGCATGGCTTTGGCTAGGAAGAGGCATGAGTAGGCCTGATGCCAGGTAAGTAGGGATAGTGCAATTTAGGGTTATAACAAGGAGGGCCTTGATGTATCCCCCATTAATGACATCAAATAAGTAACAGGTTTGAGATAGATCAAAATATGAAGTTATTTGAAACTCACATAGGGAAGGCCCACATGGTACAATATTTACAACTAGAGATGGTTGACTTGATAGAAGGATTGTTAAGGCTGGAATTATCTTGAACATATGAACGACATGACAATGGTATTGGTAGCATTGACTCAAGGATGACCGAACATATGGACATGCAGATGGTCAAACGAGAGACAAATCGATTTCCCAACCCAGATACAATGATGAAGGGGGGTGTCATATTAAAGAGATACTATTACTGCCACTAACATAGATACAAAGACACATTTCTTTCCCAAATTCCGCCCCACCATTTCTGGTGAGTACCTCTTTATTTTTATGAAAGCTTGAGGAGGACAACATATGCTTGTTTATGTAAGCTCATCCTTTGGAAGAGTCCCTCGGACTATGTTTAATGAACCCTAAGAAGGAGTGGTTTGGTCCCAGATGGGTCTTTTGATGTTTGTTTAATGAGTCCAAAGAGAGAAAACTTGGGGGTTTTTCATGTTTAGAGAGTCTGAAAAACACTTAAAGAGAACTCCATCAGTTCCTTTTTCGTAATTTAATATGATGAGACCAAAAAAGTGATAATCTACTTCCCACCAAATGTTTTCTTCAGATACTTTTACTAGCGTGAAAAAAACAAGGTTGCTCGGCAATATTTTCGGTTTTATAGAGCGTGAAAAGAGCTTAAAGGATACTCCATAGGTTTTGTTTTTCATGTTACCATTACAAGTATGAAAAAATGACAAAAGTATACTCGGTTACATTCTCATTGATTTACGAGCATGAGAAAGGAAAAAAACTAAGCTCAGAGTTTTTTTCTGAAAAACCTTAAAAGAATTTATACATGTGACAAATGTATAAAAGAAAACCAAAAAGGCATATCCTTGTTCAATATTTCACTCCTAGGTTTTTCATCTGCAAAAAATCAAACACATGCAACATCATTAAAACTTAACTTTAGGGTTTAGGTGAAATATATAAAATAATATAAAATATAAATAAAAATGTAAAAAAGTCAAGAAAAATGGGTAAAACATCATTTCACTATTCCATTTGGTATTTCACCCAAACTTTGTTCTAAAACCCCCTATTTACCTCAATTTTCTACTACGGATTACGAGAGGCATGGTTGATTATTTGATGAATGGTCTCCATTGAACAAGTAATTTTCATCTCTTTCAACTTTTCATGGATCAAAATTTTCTTTTTGTTGGTAAAAAATGGCTTCTTGAGTTAAGTTTTCAAGGGTAGCCATGCGTGGAGGTCTTTGCAGGTGCCCTATATCGAGCCCTACGACGACCCAGGGTCATCCCAGGTGGCCTTAAAGCTAGCCTATGATGACTCCGCACTATACGGATGCCCAAGCCTGCGACGTGCACAATTCAGAAAGTCTTTTGAGAAGTATTTGCCAATATAAAGTTTCCACAGAGAAGATAAATATGTTAATATATGTTTTATGTTCCATTGCAGTTTTTCCATGGTAACAATGTTGGAATGGAAAGAGAGAGAGGACAAAGAGGATTATTATTTTTTTGGGAATGACTCGGGAATGATAAATTCCCTCTGGCAGTGTGGAGTGTTAAAATTCTTTAAGATCCAAGGAATGAGGGCCCAAATGAGGTTGCTCGAATACCTAGTTCACATGTGGGTTGTGAACGAACAAGAGTTTCATGTGGGGGCTCACTTTCTTGCGATAAATATAGAGGATATCTAATTTTTGACTGGGCTATCTCACTGTGGGTCTCGAGTTACGCTTAAAGGTAGCAGGGGAGGTGGCGATCCTATGAGCCACTATATCAGTGCACATTGAATTCCAGGTACTCAAAAGCATAGCGACAAAGTCTCTATTAGATATTTTTGTGAATTGCCTCTACGGACAATCCTCTACAAAATCACATGCATGGCAAGGAGTGTAGATCCCCATATGTCTCTTCAGAGTTATTTCCATTATGCGTTGGAATGTATGGAGCCTTGAGTTTTAAACTAGTGTGACAGGGTTCTTAAAAGCATGAAAAAACAATTGACCAAGTGCAAGAGTGGTGAGATGAAACACTTTGGATACAGATCGATTTTGGTGTCCTTATTCTTGGAGAGGATCCCATATCTACGCTTGCAGATAGAGTGGGGTATACCTTCCCCACAGTATCCAATAATGAAGAAGTGGGTCGACCTCATGGCACCACATGTAACTCGTCCTATCATTATGTATAATGATGTTTTTTTCAACTGGTTGAGGACCTAGATGCTTATGGTCGATGACTATGCCTATGCTGGTTTAGACATCCGAGGTTATCTAGACTTGGTTCTTCCTGAGGGTTCCCAATGCGGGGACATAGGTAAGAAGAACATTTTTCTTTTATGATGTTTTTGTGTTTTTTAATATAAAATGTTTTTATGTGTTATTTATCCGATGAATAATAAAATTCTCTTTTGATGATGCAAATGTGGGACCTTACCGACCACCAGGTTCATCCCCCATCTAGAGGCGAGGGGAGAGTGTTGACATAGCAGGAGTAGCTGTTGTTGACTACGAGATTCTAGAGTAGCATCTAGAGGGGCTCACGATGAACATCACAGATGCCTCTATCGATGATATCTCAAGGAATTATCAGTGCCATACAATGGGTGTGTCTGGTTCCATTGGTTAACTAATTCGTAAATTAGCACGGGAAGTCGCATGTTATAGTGAGCAACATCATTGATGCTCTATTTTTATATGAATCCATGTGCTTCACATTTTTGATATTTTGGTCTTCAGACAAAAACACTTTTGTAAAAAATTTATCGTTATATATATATATATATATATATAATCCAAGAGCTGAAATCGTAAATATACCCTTAACAACGTAGGACTTCAAATGGAGTAGACATTACCCAACTGTAGGATTACTAACTGTGAATCGAGTGGTACAAAAAGATGAAGAATTCGAAGTGAAACAATGTCGGTCAATAATTCGATGACTGCACTGTATTCCACAATATTGTTAGTTGCACGACCCAGGAAAACACCATGTAGATTAATCAATTCATCCGTAGGTGCATAGTTTTTCCAAGGAGGAGATGCTAAGTTCTGATTACTACGACTAGCGCCATTAGCGAAGCCAATGTAGGGTAGTGACGAAACCGACATCTAGAAACCAATCACAACGCAAGGTAAGTAGTTAAAGGTTGAAACCAAACAACGAAAAAACACAGTAAAGTATGATACACTAAAGTAAAAGTGCTCATGAAAAAATGACTTAAGCATAGTACTTCTTTAAGTAAATCCCATTTCTAGGTTCACTCAAAGGGATTGCATCAGAATCAACTAGCTCATAAGATCCCTTCTCCAACACACGTTTGACAATGTAAGGACCTCGCCACATGGTGTCGAATTTACTGGCCCCTAGCAAATCATGATCCTGTTCATAAAGAAGAACTAGATCACCTTCAGAAAAAACATGTGGCTTGACATGTTTTTCATATTGGGATTTAGCACATTTCTTCTAGGTTTCAATAACTAAGAAAGCATCGTGATGGGTTTCATCTAGTTGCATGAAATAAAAAATATGCTCTTCTTTGACAAAGGTATTGGGGAGAAGTTCAACAACCAGTTTCAAAGATGGTATTTCACATTCAATCAGAAAGATAGATTCAATACGATAAACTAGCTGGAAATGTGTAAATCTCATGGTAGACTTAACAGATGTTTGATAGGCCCATAATGTTGAGAATAACACTGTGTGCCAGTGTTTCATATGAATTCATATCATCCATCGAAGCATAGTAATGAGAACTTTGTTTATTTATTCAACCTGGCCATTAGCCTATGGGTAATAGGGGGTTGAGTTTTCATGGCGAAAACCCAACTTTTCAGTAAGTCTGGACATCATAAAATTCCAAAAATGACTCCCGTGATGAGTAACGATATCTTGAGGGATACCAAACCAAGTAATGATATGATTGAATATGAACAATGTTTCATTATTACCAGTGTTATCAAATGTAGGCATCGCCTCGACCCATTTAGTGAAATAATCCACAACTACAATGATGTATCCATGCCCCCCGACCGAGTAAGGGTTACATGTCATGAAGTCAATGCCCCATTTGGATAATGGACCAATGAAAACCATAGGATGTAAGGGAGAAGGATGAGATCTTATCTTGTTATTATAAGTTTGGCAAGCATGGCATTTATGGAAAGCAGTAGTTCAGTACTTAAATAAAGAAGGCCATAGATAACTTGCTTGTAAGATATTTTGGGAAGTGGCATACCCATACATATGACCTCCACATGCTCTAGAGTGACATTCATTCAAATATTTCTCAGCTTCATCGTAGGTTAGACATCCTCAAAAAATAGAATCAATACCCCGGTAGTAAAAGGTATCACTGAGGATGATGTACTAACAGACTTGATACAGTATGCGACGATGATCTTTACTAGATAGATCGGGCTGAAAATTTTGAGTCTGGAGATAGATAATAATATATTCGCACCATACATCATTAGAACTAATCAAAAAAATGGATTCGTCAAACAAGGAATCCTCTGCCACATTTTTTGTCTCAGTGGAGGGAAGGTCACATATCAGTTCAACAAAAACTAAGGATTTATTTGAATTCCAAGTCAAACTCCTAGAGAATCACTATCCATTTGGATTAATTTCCCCCAAACAATTTTTGGGTAAGGATATGTTGCATGGGGTTGCAATCGGAAATAACAATAGTTCTGCATAATAAGATATAATGGCAAAACAATTGAACAACTTGAAAGCTGCCAAGGACAATTTCTTCACATGTAGGTATTTGGTATAGGTAGTCATGAGACTCTGAATCAAAAATTATATCACATTTTCATCATGTGAATCATCCTCTTGGACTAAGACCATAGCGATGGTAGAGTCTGAAGCGGCTAAGTAGAGGAAGTAATCTCAACTATAGTCGGCGGGGAATAGTAATGGTGTATGGGTTAAGGCAAGTTTAAAATATTCAAAGTCTTTGTTTGTTGTATCATCCCATACAAACTTGTAACCTTTCTTGAGTAGCTGAGTGAATTATTTTTTCAATTCAACGTAAATGGGGATGAAACAACGTAAAAAGATTGCCTTCCCTTGAAAACTTTGGAGCAGGCATAACGTAGAAGGAGGAGGTAGATTAAGGACAGCCTCAACCTTCAATGGGTCTACTCAAATATCATGTATCAAGATGATAAAACCAAGAATTCAATCAGACTCCACACAAAAAACACATTTGTTTGGGTTTCAAGGGATACGATAATAACGATAATGTACGAAAAATGGCCCTTAAATGTGTCGCGTGATCTTCGTGATGCATGGAATGTGCCAGTAGATCATCAAGATAGGGTTGAACAATGTGCTTAATATCATGGAAGGCATAAGACATAGTGCGTTGAAAGTCGCACCAACATTCTTGAGACCAAAAGGTGATTTTCGGTAGGTAAAGGTTCCCCAAGAGAAAATAAAAGGGGTCTTGTGTTGGTTTGTGGGTAAAATATTAATTTGATTATAGCCAGAGAAACCATCCATTAAAGAGAATATTTCACTACCATCACAGTCGTCAACGATATGGTCGATGAAAGGGGTTGGGTAATTGTCCTTAGGACAAGCATTATTTGTGTCCCTATAATCTACACAAACACAGATGGAACCTTGTTTTTTATTCATTGAAACTAGATTGGATACCCAATCAGTCAGAGCCATGGAATACACAAAGCCAACTTTAAGAAGTTTTTCAACTTCAAGCTCGTTAGAAACAACTTTGCGTACTAGGTGAAGTCGTTGTTGAATAGGTTTAGCATCCAAGTATGTCTTAATCATGTGCACAATGATATCATGATTGATACCTCGCATTTCCTCGTAACTCCAAGAAAAAACGTCACAAAACTCTTGCAATTGGTATTTATAAGTGTGGACCTCATCAACAGAACATGTGGCCCTGATATGAACATTCTCCATGACTACGGGGTTAATGGATATGTCGAGATGGATAGTAGGTGAAATGTTTCTCAAGTTCCCTTCGTACAAAACATCGTCTGTTGACTTAGGAAGTGAAGAAATAACAACAACAGTCGATGGAGTCAAAATCTATTGGTAAATATCTATGGTGTCACACTCTAGGAAGAGAATGGAGTGATGATTCCCATGGTCCCAGGGAGTGTCTTCCATAGACATGACTGACATGATCATTTCATCTATAGGAAAAATCACGTGAAACGGATCAGGAGATGAATCACAGAGAAAAGGAGAGGGGGGGTTGCCAATTGAATAACTTGATAAGCAGATTCAACAGGACTTAAAGGCATCTTGTCACTGTAATGAAGATAGTCACCAGGGTTAAGTGCTACCCATGGGTCGTATGACTCAGGGGTTTCACGAACAGTCGTGGATATCATGTTAATAGAGGCAACAAAAGGAGGGGGAATATCGAGTGGTGGGATTGGAAATGTACCCATCAAAGTTGAATCTTTCAAAAGACCCACTTTGACATTGTCATAACCAGGGGGTGTCTTTGAGATAAAAGGATTGTTTCTAGTATAGGAATCAAAATTAAATAAGGCAAATTGGTCAATAGTAATGACCTTTCCTTGGTATGGGAATCGCACTACATGGAAAAGGGTGGACACAACTGCACACATGGAATCAATCTAGCTATGACCAAGTATAAGGTTATAATCAAGAGGTGCATCGAAGACCTCAACCTCAACATTGACCAATTTACCTTCCAATGTAATAGACAATGAAAGAAGAACACTATAAGGTTTAAAACCTATACCATTGAAGGCCTTAAGTGTATTGTGTGATTCGGTGAGGGTAGGAGAGACAATAGATTTCCAACAAGTGACGAACATAACACAAGTCGAGGCTCCTTCATCAAGAACGATTCAACAGATATTATTGTTTTCAACAACAACTTGGATCTGAAATGCTAACTAACCGAGGAGGAAGCCTTAGAACGTGATCTTCCAAGTCAAAGATTATTAAATTAGTATCTGTGGGATCAATTCCACCAATGGCCTTTAATAGTGCCTTCCATTGAGCAGGGAAACTTTGAAGTACTTCGAGAGTTGACATCACAGAGTGTTCTTGCGCAAGGTCTTCTACAATACTGTAGTTTTGGGTAGCACGTGCATGAGGGTTGAATGTATACTTTCGAACAACGCCCTTAGGAGGAGGGAGAAGAAATATATCGATACCCGATATTTTGAGATGAATAGGACCATTTGGAGATGAATTTGGAGGAGAAGCTTGAACCAACAAAGGTGGTATATCATCAATTTTCTCTTTTGACAGAGAGTAATCCTTGGCTCAAGTCGCGATTGCAACTTCATTCTTTTTAGAGTCACCAGTACACATAAGGACATGAGATGAGGTAGAAGGAGAAGATTGGTCATGAATGACCAGTTAGGCTTTCTATTGAGAAGGGAAAGGTTGTGACTAAACGACATATGTAGGAGGTTTTCCGGTCCCTTGGAGGAACTTAGTAACCTCAGTGAATCTTGGGCAATCTTTCATGTAGTGATCATCACCACAAATAAGGCAGGGGTAATGTGGTTTGCGTTTATCTTTCTCAGCAGAGGTTTGCGTTTTGACCTGATCAGATTGTGGACTATTATTATTTTCCTCCTTGTTCTTACCCTTCCCTTTATTTTTATTTTTATTATTTTCAGTAGGCGTGGATTGAACAAAATTAACTTTGGAAGTCTTACCAATGGAAGGAGTAGGAGTAGGAGTATTTTTTGCATTAGAATTATTAGATCTAGGATTGTGTGACTGGTGTGTGAAGATTGAGCTCCAGCATGAAAGTTTTTGATCACACCATCAACAACATGAGAGGCTTTTGGATGTGTTGGGGTAGGGGTTGTGGAAGGACGAGGAGCATCAATGATCAAATCATAAAGTGTTCCCATTCGTGAATAAACTATATCTAGATACTAAGCACGACTAATCGCCTTCTCTTTAGTGACAACACCACCAATGGTGACATCACAAGCGATAGTTCCAATGAGTGATTTGGTAAACCACTCAACCAATAGGTTATCATGAAGAGGAACTTCTATCAAATGTTTTCTCCTCCTCCACTCATGGATGTGATAAGAAATATGAGTGGACAAGGATTGTTTAAAAGAAATCAAAATTTTGGTTCATGTATCATATCCAATTGGCAATTGGTAATGTGTTAGAAAGGCCATGGCCAGGGTGCTAAAGTCATTAAAGAAACCTCGTGGTAACTCGATGTACCATTTTTCTGTCGAACCTGTGAGAGTTTGTTGGAAAAGTCCTAATATGATGGAGTCATCCATCAAGGAGTTGGATGAACACCATAGATGAAAATTCATAACATGATTATTCATATCTTCTCCTTCTTGACCGTCAAATTTAGGAATGCCAGACAGTAACTTGGCCAGTATGGCCAGCAAGGAGAATGTAGAATAGGATCATTGAAAATTATAGATAGATCAGGTAAATACAAAGTGGCTAGAAAAGGAAATTTTCGGTTCACTTGAGGAAACTGGTAGTTCTGAGGAGGAAGCCATGTAGGTATACCAATAGGTCCATAATCAGTTCGCATATAATTAGACAGTCCTTACAGATTCGGGTGTAGAGGATTTTGAGGCGTATAGCTCACATGATTGGGTTGATTAGGGATGTTCCCTTAGAGAATAACATTAGATTGAATGTTTTGACCCCAAGTGAGATTCAAATAACCTGAATATGGTTGATCGAGGTTAGGGGGTACGAAAGAATTAAATTGAGGATGTTTCCCCCTAGATGGTTGTATATTTCCTTGGAAAGGAAGGTTCCAAGGTTGAGTTTGTAACACAGGTGTGTTAGGTCCATAAGTTGGATTATGGAATTCAACTTGAGGTTGCCCCCCAAGTTGAGGTTGTGCCCCAATCTGAGGTTGTCCCCCAAATTTAGGTTTCCCCCAACTTGAGTTTGAACTCCAAAAGGAATCGATAAACCATAAGTGATAGAAAGACCAATCCCTCCAACTGGATTGGAGCCACTAGGGCCAGGATGGTGAGATCCTCCTAGAAAAGGTGGAGGAGGAACATAAGGCTTTCTGGAGAGTATCTGGGCAGGTGTAGGAACAAACTGACTCGTAGCGTTATACCCAGGAGGAACAAAAATTCTGGAACCTTCGGATGGAACTTGGGTAGGGATAGAAATGGAGGTATTCAGAGCTCTATACCCAGTAGGAAATGATGAATTATGTCTAGACGGAAGTGGTGTCCCAATAGGAGCTTGAGTGATGACCACATTCTCAGTAGAAACCCTGGTATCTCGTGGGACGATAATAGAATGGGCCATCTGGAGAGGAATAATTGAGTGAGAACCAACCAATAATTGGTTTGAAATGGCGGTGACACTACTGGTAGTATGAGTGAAATGGTCTAAAGGTATCGTATAGGTAACAAACATCTTATGGATTTGTGATTCCATAGGTTGATCAATACTCGCTCCTTGGTTTTTGTAAAGATGAGGTATTTTCAAAGAGATAGAACTAGGATTAGAGTTTCTGACAGTGTGAGTCGGGGTCCTAAAATATTCGCTATGAAAATGTGGATCTTCTACTCCAAATCCTGCGTTAGGTTCAGTCCGTACTTCAAAATTTTCATCAACAACAATTTATCCTGATGACTTCATCCGGAGCATACGTGGATTTCGTACATCACTCAATAATGGATTGACAAGGAGTTGGAAAGCCTCCAAGGAGTCCAAAACAATTTGAAATCATTCCAAAGAGTGTGTGATTCCAAATTCATAAGCTACTTCGTTATTAACTACTCCCTCAAGAGAGAGTTCTAGCGAATTAGGAAGCAAAGGTTGGTAACCTTCCAGATTTTCTAGGGGTAGCCCTTGCATCCTACGTGAGCGACGAAGGTCGATGTTGGTTGAACTAGGTACTCAGAAGCATAACAAAAAATTCATTATTAGATATGTTCGTGACTTTCCTCTACGGAACATCCTCTACACCATCAGATGCATGGAAGGGAGTGCAGATCCCCATATGGCTCTTCAGAGCTATTTCCAGTATGCGTTAGAATGTATGGAGCCCCGAGTTTTCAACTGGTGTGACGAGGTTCTAAAAAGAATGAAAAAACAATTGACCAAGTACA
>JASDQU010586211.1:50836-61764 GCA_032191745.1 Picea mariana | reverse complement strand
TATGTATAATCCAACAACATCCCCTCCTGAACCTGCCACATATGTTTTAGTAAGATTTGATAACTATGTGGGAGTTCCATGGTATGAATTATTCCCTCTAAATATTTGTATCACACCTATTGAAAGACACAATAATAGATAAATTTCATTGAAAATTTCTTAGGGATTAACAATCCATAAGTCCCAGGGATTGACATTAGAGAACAGAGCTATTAATATTGGAAGGATAGAGCAGCAAGGTCTCACTTTTATTGCAATATCTCGAGTTAAATTTTTTCATGGTCTTTAATTTCAACCCCCATTTCCATATGATCAATATGAAAAGATCAGAAAGTGTTCAGGTGTCTCTAAGATAAAATCCAAAGAAGAAATATTGAGATCAATTACTATATAATACATGAGTTATTCAATATCTTCCTCATATCACTTCTTAATGATATAATGTAGTATATATGTTATGTAATATCTTAATCATTCCATTATGTTATTATTCAACGTCATAATCACTAAACATTGTTACTTCGTTATTATTTGGAATCATAATGATATAAATTTCAAAGTATCAAGTTCATCTAAAACTCATACATATGTATAATGATTATCGTCTAAAAATTTTATGCTCTTGGTGGCTTCTGGAATGAACTTAGATCCATCTTAACTTTGGATCTATCATGCATCGAGAGGGATGAAATCCCTTGAGGTGCAAACATTTACTCAAGTTTTTCACTATAAAATAACGTTTGCACCTTGAGGGATTTTATCCTTCTCAACCCATGATATATTCTGAGCTAAGATAAATCTATACTAGTAGATAAAAAAAAGTTTCATAAAAATATGATGCCTATCATAAAACTTCTTAAAAATGATTCAGAAAAAAGCACATAGCCTACTTCATTGTTAGTCACTCTCCTTTGTAGATAACTTCATTTTTAAAGTCCCTTCATTATTAACAACAACGTCAACAATCAAACAACTCCCATATTATTTGGGCCATCCAAGGACCCAACAACAAAGTCAATAGTTGATTGTGATATTGTTTCCCTCATTGACCCGAATCTACAACCCAATTACCCTCAAGCTCTCCTTTGTAGGTAAGTTTTACTATTAGTGGTTTTTGTTTGTCGATGGGTTGTGTTGGCAATAAACCATGATGTTGGTATCATAGTTTGTCGATGGGTTGGCTTGGCTTGTCTACACATTTTCTTCATCGTTGATTTGAAACTTTGTACAAACTTTAAGAATCAAAATATTTAGAATTTGGATTTTATCTTTATGTATTGGTGTAACATGCTACACTAGGCTTGTGGAATTGGATAGCATATCATTGGGTTCATGCACTGTCGAATTTGAATTTGAAGGTATCCAATGCCTAAGGATGGGTATGCACGAAATTTAATACTTCCTAATGACATAATTAATTCAGATTGGTTAAATCCGGTTTTAAAAACCGAGTTAATTAATTGAAAGGCAATGTTGATGATCAACAAAAGATGATGAAGAAGAAAAGAAGGAATCGATTTTTGCAGGCCAGGGGTATGTTGTGTTGTCATTTGAAGTGAACGTTGTAACATATCACACTCTGTATCTGACTGGTTTTTGATTTATAGTGAAAGTATATAGTGACTTTGAAATTATTTACCTTTCCCTTGGAATTGATAAGCTTCATCTTGACTTGATCTTATCTTGATTGGTAAGAGCTTCGATCATATTATAGCTTTATCATTTGTTGTGGGTTGAAATTTGTGATTCATACATTGGGATAGCATGGTCCTCGGCAGATCGACACAGTCATAGGAAGTATCTATAACTGTGCTTGTGTCATACCCTGTTATCAATGTTGCTCAGTGGCATTTAGTTCATTGGATTTGAATTACTTTCAAATCAGATGACATATTCACCACCTTATAGAATGTTGTGTAACACTGTTGTATAGCAGGTGAATATTGTCCACATGTAATGGTCAGTAATATACAGTTTGTTGCTTAGTATTGAATGTTGTGAGGCTGCTTAGTATTTAATGTTGTGACAGGTGGTATATACCATGTTGGATATATTTTGACATATATATCAAAGTGATCCAACTGTGTATATACCCCCTGCTACAACATTCAATGCTGCACAACAGGCCATATATTGCTTGCCAGAGGTAATAATATTCATTTGATATGCAACATTGAATGTTGTGTGAGGGTTAGGTATACATGTTATCTGAGGGTAGGTATACATCAAACCGTGCATACCCACTCTTATGCAAAGCATAGTGGATATCAATGCTACTCAGTGACATATAGTTCATTGGATTTGAATTATTTTCAAATCAGATGACATATGCACCACCTTAAGCAGGTGAATATTGTCCACAAGTAATAATATTCATCTGGTACTCTACATTGAATGTTGTGTGAGAGGTAGGTATACATGTTATGTAAGAGTAGGTATACATCAAAAGGTGCATACCCACTATTATGCATAGAAAGTGGATGTTGGTAGTGTATGGCTCAATACATTAAGACAAAACAAGAAATTTAAGTTAGCAACGTTATTGGTAAACTGCTAAAAGTGCTACACAACATTACATGTTTTGTGAGAATAGGTATGTATCAAACCATCGATACCTAACTTTATACATAGTAGACTGGATATTGATCGCTTATGACACAATACATTAATGCAAAACAATAAATTTAGTAAGTTGCTGCTGGAAGTTGCATTGACGCAAGACACTAAATTTAAATGAATAACTTTCTATAAATTGCTTGTAAATTGATTCAAGACGTAACTGCGTCGCAGTCATTTGTTATCTTCCGTTACGGAAAAATGAGAAAATTATAGAGTATACTCTAACTTAGTGAAAACTAAGCAAGTATTTTACAAGTATTTTACAAGGTAGGATTTGAATTTAATATATATATATATATATATATATATAAATTTTATTTTTAATTATATTTTTTTTGTTTATCATAGTTTTATATATTATTATAATTATGATAATTTTTTTAAATTATTATTTACTAAGAAATCAAATTGATATAAAAGAAATAAATATAAAATCATTCCTTAAAAGAAATCAATTTGCCCAACTATTTGATTATTTATTACTACAATAAAAATTCACTTCACTTTAAAGTAACAATTTAACTAGAAAAGCATTGATGTATAAAATTTTGTTATTAGGATCAGAGTTAATTATATTTTTCCTATTATCTAAAAACTATAGAATTTTTTTAATGACTATACAGATGAAGTGGGTTTAATGATTAAAAACATGTATTACTTTTTTAAAAATCACAAATTTAAATTCATAAAATAAAATATGTATACTTTCAACAAACAAAAAGATCTCATACTAATAACACTAAAAAAATATTCCAAACCAAACCAATAAAACAGACAGAAAGGAAGACAGTCCGGTCCCATTTTCTGTCTTCCTAAAGAAGAAGCAACCAGGAAGGAAGTTAACACGTATAGAAATTGAAAAAATCATTGATTTCCACCTCCACGATATCACTTTCGCCACCAATAAATTTACTTTCACGAGATGCAACAAGCTTTATCAAATATCACTGATCCAAACCAGCTTTCAGCTCATGAATTATTTATTTGCGTTAACCTCCAATGCGAAATTGTTTGGTCAAATTATAGAAATACTCATTTCAGGTTAAAGCAAATAAAGAATTCATGAGGCACGCTCAACACACTAACGCCTTCCCCAACACAACTTCAGTTACAACAGTACCGTTGACCTTCATTATATTTCATGATGTATACCAACTATTGCATATGTTCATTGATGCAACAGATAATGCTGGGTCCTAGATAATGCTCGAGAGCGTTATATTGCATCTGTTGATTGATGAGGTTTGAAATTTAAGCTAATCAAGAACACCGTTATTCAAAATTTTCCAAATTAATAAAATTTTAATAATTTAAAGATGGTTAAAGATTATGTAAGGACACATTAAAATGGATAAAAATGTGGAGAATTGAAAAGGCAGATGTATGGGACGAATCATTGTTCATTCTAAACTTGATAAGTAGTGTAAGAATGTTAATATGTTTATATAATTAATATTGTCATGAGAAACCATGGTTAGTGGTGGTTACATGGTCATTGGTGGTTATATGGTAATGGGTTGGTGAGTTGTTAATAATAGGGGGTTGGGGTTTTATTGTGGACAACATAGATGAATATGGCAGAGGCTATTATGGGTTAGTTAGTAGATCAACAATGTCAACATGGTTAATTATGATTGAATGGATCAACATGGCCATGAGTACTAAAGGTTATTAATTTACTGGGATAAAAAGTTGATGAGTTATGGATTTATAGAGATTCATGGTCAAGGGATTAATGAATATAATTGATCACCATATTAGTGGCGAAGAGGGCTAGGTGAGATTAGTCATGGTGAATATGGTTTACATAGTCAATATGGTCAGCATGCGTTAACCATGGCTAATGCAAATCCAACATGCTAATCGATTATTGATATTGTTAATGATGGTTGATTAATTATTTACAAAGATTAGTAGGCTAGGGTTTAATCGATTTGGTGATTAATGATGATAGTGTACACAGGCCAGATAACAAAACTCCACAGTTCACACCAAGCACATAGATGTTTTTATTAATGAAAAGCAAATACATATAGTATAGGCGGACAGTTGTAGACAGTTGCAGGGCAGTTGCAGACTGTTACAGTTACGGGCGGACAGTTGTAGACAGTTGCAGGATAGTTCAGACTATTACTGTTACGGGCGGACAGTTGTAGACAGTTGCAGGACAGTTGCAGACTGTTACAGTTACATGGATAGTTAGGGAGTTGAGCCGCCAGATTAGTTAACATCCCCCCCTTAATCCGAAGGGAAATTTGTCATCCCAAGTATCATTTGAAAATTTTCAGATTTCTCTCGACCCAAAGCTTTAGTAAAGATGTCCACAATTTGCTTTGAAGTGGAACAATGATTGAAATGAATGGTTTTGGCCTCAACATGATGTCGAATCAAATGATATTTGGTGTTGATATGTTTGGTTCGATGATGGAATTTAGGATTTTTGGCCAATTGTATTGCAGAAGTGTTGTGAACAAAGAGAGGCGTCGAAGTCATTTGTTTCTCCTGCAAGCCTTCAAAAATTTTCCAAAGCCAAATGATTTCTTTTGTGGCTTGAGCTGCTGCAATGTATTCGGCTTCAGTTGTAGAGTCAGCAGGAACAGATTGCTTTTTTGATCTCCAGGTGATGGTTGTTGATCCAAGATTCATCAAATAACCTGAAGTAGACACCCCATGCTCTTTATCTCTGTCAAAGTCATAATCTGAGTAACCAATGAGATGGAAGTCTAAAACTTTAGAATATTTGATGCCATATGATTGAGTGCCTTTTAAATATTTGAGCACTCGTTTTGCTGTTGTCCAATGACCTTCACAGGGATGATGCATAAACCTGGAAAGTATTCCTACAACAAAAGTTATGTCAGGACAAGTAGTAGTAATATAAATTAAACTTCCAACAAGTTGTCTGTACTTTGTTGGATCTTCAAATGCACTACCTTCATTTGAAGTAAGCTTTAAATTCTGCTCCATTGGAGTAGAAACAAGACTACAATCCTTCATCTCAAATTTGCTCAATAGTTCCCCAATATATTTCTTCTGAGAAATAAAAATGTGCTTCGGTTTTTTATCTACTTCGCTCCCTAGATAATAATGTAGTAATCCCAAATCTGTCATATCAAAAACCTTTTGCAACTCCTTTTTAATAGATGTAATATAATCATCATTATTTCCCGTGATAAGCAAATCATCTACATAGACAACTAGATATACAACTGATCTTCCAACTTTCTTAAGAAATAAAGTTGCATCATCTAGATTGAAATGCTTATAATTCAGCTTGAGAAGATGTTTAGTTAACTTTTCATACCAAGCACAAGGTGCTTGCTTTAAACCATACAATGATTTTATCAATTTGCATAATTTATGCTCTTTTCCTTTAACAGAAAAACCCTCTGGCTGCTGTTAACGCTCTGTAAATTCCAAGAGGTTGTCAGGGTAGAAGAAATTTACAAGAGGTAACTTTATCCAACCACTTCGAAACTTGAATCTAGCCCTACCAGTTTCAGAGAGGGATCTCTCTGTATAATTTAGCTATATTTTAACTTTAAGATATTAGGCTAGTTATATAAAATAAGGTTGACTGGCTTGTTGTTTTTGTTTAGTTGGCTGAAAAGAGTTTACGCTTCCATTGGGCTATGGGGTCTGTATTATAAAGATAGAAATCTAAACAGAAACAAAAGATTCTTTTCACAGGGAAAGATAATGCATTCGTTGGATTCTTTAGCAATACAGTGATGAATAGCAGAAAATATGAGAATATCAATTAAAATGAAGAAGAATTTAAGAATTTATTCACCGTAATATCATAAGATCAACATTAAAACCTTTCAAAGTCGGAAAACAGGGTATACTAAGATAAATCCCGCAACATGCATTACTTTTAAAAGATTAGATTAGAAAACAATATGACAATTGAGCAAGAAGGACATTTAACATAGAAAAGAAAACATCACTAGTGATTAACATGCGAGAATCTTGTGAAACGTCTCTTTATATTATTGGAAGATCTCTTGATAAAAATTACAGTATTTGTAGCTTGCAGGGCATAAATATCAACCCTCACTACTTCAAAGTTTGAAGTATTTATAATCAAAATTACATACGACCCTATCATTAAAGATCAGGATGTGGAAAATCTAAATTTAGCTAACTAACTTAACAAAATACAAAAATTTAGGAAACTATTTGATGATGTCTTGAAATTTCATGCTATTTTCTGAGGTGAACCATTGGTGAGGCCTCTGCACGACCTTGTCTGACTGGATAGCTGACTAGGCTTGAACACCTCATCGCCTACTCGATCAGACTGCATAACTCTTCCCATCAAAGGTTACTGGGAACGCTGACTTTGAGCAATCTTCGATATACTTCATCCATCTCTGTGTACTTGGAAAAAGTTGGCTTGATGATGAAGATGTACCAGATCTCATGCTGTATACTAATGTCTAACCGTAAAGCATCTACGAATGCCTTGCCTATGATACTATCTTGTATTCCTGAGAATTTTGAGCTATCCTTAGCCACAATGGCTAGTTTCTTCTTGTAATCGGCAAGGGTCATTAACTTGTCATTATAACTCTCAAACCAGGAAGGCCTTTCTTCTGCAGAGTTTCGATCTTGCTGAAAAATTTTTGCACTCCTATGTCCATGGTCTGGACCTTTTCCTCCAGCTGTAGCATCAATCCTCTCTTGGTCAGGACCCTCTTGAACTTAAGGATGGTCTCTGTCCTATCTTTAATCTTCAAATCCTCTGGCTCCTCTCTGGTTTTGGAATTCAGAAATTTGATGATCTCAGCAGCTTTTGTGGGCATCTCTCCCATTTCTGCTCTTATCTTCTCGATATCCTGCTGACTTCTTTGCACCAACTCGTTTTGCTTGAACATGATTTGTATTATCGGCCATATTTCATTCATGGACTTGGTGATGTCCATCCAGACACTTTCTTTGACCTCAGCAAGTGTTTTTCCCACCATTGTTTTCTTTTGAACTTGTTGCAATTCCTATTTAAGCTTGTCTAAAGTTTGTTTCTCTTTGGAGAAGCTGGTTTGGAAGGAAGATTTGAATTCCTGAAGGTTCTCAATCTCCTTTTTAAGTCTGCTAATCTATGTCTCTTGCAAATTCATCACTTCCATGGATTTAGCCAGTTCAACTATTTTCTCCAGAGCTGTCAGATGAGTTATCGAGAGAATTTCTGCTACAGACGTTGTTCTCACTCCTGTGAGTGGAACTGCGCTCAATGGAATGACTTCCATGGGCTTTGACTGCTCCTTCTCTTTCACTAGTTTTTCCAATTCCGCTTTCAATTCCTTCAACTATGCATTCTGCTCCATGACGAGCTTGAGCATCTCATCCTTTTCCCCTTCTGTCTCTGCTATTTCCTTTGCTTGTGAATCTTCTATTGGTGGCAGTTTCAACTATTTCCTCAGAGATGCTATATCGGCATTTTTCTTTTTGAGCATCTCCTCGACTGCTTTAACATTCGAGGGATCATTTTCGATCTTGAGGACCAGTTCTTCCAATGTCTTAATCCTGTTATCCTTGGCAAAGGATGATATTTTTTCTAACTTCATCTGTGTTTGGACATTGCTCAGGGATACCTGTAACTTGGAGGCAACAATAGAAGCATGTGCCAATGTGGAAAAAACCATTTCTCCAGTTTTCCTGTGCAGATCCATTTGATCAATTGGATGCACATCTTTAGTTTGAAATTTGAATGTTACCCTTTTGTAATCAGTGATTACTTTTGGGTTTGGTACCTGTGCTTGCAGAAACACCATGTGCATTCTACCATTCTCAGTGTCGAATGCAGACAACAATATGTGTTGTGCAGTTGATGTTTTCTTCCAAAACTAAGCATACATGTTGCTGGTCAACATCTGATTTTTTTTTTTGATCAGATCATACTTCTCAAAAATACTCAATTTTGGTCCTGTTTTTCTCGGCTAGTTGACTGGTGGAGTATCTGTAGGCTTCTTGGGAAAAACTGTAGTCATGATTTGTTTGTTGCTTGTACTAAGGAGTGACCAATCAACCTCCATAGTTATAGTGGATTGAATTCCCTTTTCACCAGCCGTTTCAAGTGCCTGACTGGTTTTTGGCCTCTTGGTGTGTAATTGGAACTCTTCAGATAATACTTCAGTGATGGAAGGTGAAGTATCCTTCCTAGGCCTTTTCTCCTTGGGAACCTGCAGTGTAGTCATCTGTGAGATAGTGACTGAAAGGTCCTGCTATTCTGTCTCAACTAGAGTGTTTCACTCCCATTCTGTCTGGTTGGTGAACTTCTCTATCTCAGGCCTGGATGTATGAACATATGGGATATTCTTATTTTTAATCCTCATCTCTGAAATTATCCCACATCAGTCATAATGCCATATGAAGCTAACAAAAAACTTCATCTCCTTGAACAGTCTATATGCTTCCTCCCCAATGCCTCGGCTATTGCAGATGAATGATCGTATTTTCCCTTTGATCCTAAGTTGTTGCTTCTTCTTCAGAGACACAAAATGTATGTCGTTTGAGTTGATCATCTGCCTTATGTACTCTAGGGAAAATATCCTCACGAGAAGATACTTGGGTAACTTGTATGGAGCCTATTCGCACCCATACACTATGATCTCTGTGTGGTCCTGTTACAGGTACCGGTCTCCCGTTTTTGCAAGGTCTGAAAGGTGTAAGATTCTCTGAATTTCCTCATTTATTCTTGGCTCAGGTCTACCACTGAGCATGCTCACCACGAGATGGTAGAACTGCTCAATAAATTGTTTGAAGCTGAATTCTGTAGAGTTGTGTCTAAGGAGGGAAGTCCATGTTGTCACCCCCTGTGGCCTCCCATCCTTGTCTATCTTTTGCATCAAAAAGGAGAATTTTTCCACTTAAAAGAATATCAACATGTAAGCCAGTATTGAGGAATACCGGAACATGCCTTTTGTGGCGAAATTTGAGAATTGCTCATGAATGATGTCTACCAGGAAGGTTTTGTAGTCGAACTGAGTGGTGGGTCTCTCATCTGTGGAGAAAATGGACAGAAAACCCAATATGGGTTCATCCACCCATTGATCCGAAAAATACCCAAACAGGGCACAGAATGACGAGATGACCTAGTTTCCCTTCACTGAGACCAGGGATGAAGGATACGAGGAATTTTTAGTGGAGAGCTGAGCAACCCGTGGGAGAAAAAGCTCTAAAATCTGAGCTCTTTGGGGGGAAGATAATTTATGGTATAGTTCTGTGATGATTTCAAGGTTGAAAGGTGAGGCGGATTCAACTCTAGATATCTACATCATCTGATCAATGGCTTCTGGTGTAATGAAGAAAAGAGTTTCTTCTGATGAAGAAACTATGGCTCTCTGATCAGGGAGGTAATGAGCCTGTCATTTGAGGGCGAATTCGGGGAAATGGTGAACCTGGGGAAAAAGATACAGGGGAAGATTTGACTCCCAGAGCCCGATTTCGTCACTTTGATCCAAGAAAACATCATTTAGCCATGACTGTAAATTTTTGAAACCGAACTCACATCTGGTGTCTGCGATTAAATGGTCTTTGTCGGCCAGAGGGATCCTGTCGAGGTCGACAGGAGGTGGAAGGAAACGATTTTCCTCTACCTCTATTTTCTTTGATTTTGGCCCCATCACTGTAACAATACCTGCAAGTAAAAAAAAAGTTAGCGGGGGAGACTGTGGCTTTGGTCAACTAACTGAAACGGAGAGGAAAATGGGGAAAAATGCTCTTTGGTGCGTCGATAAGGTAAATGATGGGGTAATGAAGGGTGAAGGAATTTTAGAGAAAATAGAGACCCATTGGGTGTGGGAGATAGCTCAACAGGCTAACAGATAGGTTAGCCAGTAATAAATGGCCAACAGGCCGTTCAGAGCGTGAGATGGCAGGTGACAATGACTGAAGAATACGACTGGATGATGTGGTAGGTATTGATTGGGACTTGACCATGGTGAAGGGACTTGTAATAGGGTGAGAGGACTGACAGAGTAATGAGATATGATCTTTAGGGGAGATCGTGGAAAATGACGTCATGGGGTGACAAGGTATGTCAGACCGTGGGAGGCAGTGGGATTCAGAACCAATGGATTCCTGCCATGTAGAGATAAGGGGCCCGCCAGAAAACAATCCATTCCAGACCCCCCCCCCCTTCGTTAAAAATAGAATGGTCGGGGGGGTCTAAAAAACAATATGAGCTGTCCATCAGTGCGCCTGCCCCTGGATCGTAGATTTGTGCGCGATGTTTAAACCACATTCCAGACCCCCCCACCATTAAAAGAAGAATGGTCGAGGGTGTCTGGAATCCAATCTAAGCCATG
>JASDQU010586211.1:35263-47304 GCA_032191745.1 Picea mariana | reverse complement strand
TGAACATCTAATCCGTTCATATATGCGCTATGCTTAACTATGAGCGCAAAGGCATATGTGCTCCGAAAACTCAGGATAAGGTCATATCGTGGGTTTTCCCAAGATTTTCCTGTCTTTATTACCATGGGGGTTAAACATCAAGCCTTTAAACCTCAAAGATATGGTTCAACATTGATCATCATGCTTGTTTTATTGAGATAAAGAAAACTACCCTATGCTCTAACCTAATTACCTATGACAATTAGCCTAGATTAAATTGTTGGACTAAGAAATTAGTCTATCCTAGGGTTATCTAACCAAGATTAGGTAGTTTGGTCAAATTTATTCACTAGCTAACCTAAATCACCTAGCTAAAATTAAACAGTTTAGCCAAGATTATTCACTACTCCTATCAACATCAATTTAAAAGAACTTGTCCATGCTTGAACGGTATGGACCAAATCATTATTATTGCATGGGGCTCTATTGAATTTTGTTTATGCCCTCTTTTATTCTTTTTCTTTCTCTTTTTCTTTTCTTTTCTTTTTCTTTTTCTCAAATTATTTGCAGAATGGAAAATCATTTGACAAACAAAAACACTTAAAGAGATCATATAAATTATAGGGTTATAACAGCTGCAACATATAGAGATCTTCTTTTAAATCTCCATTTAAGAAGGTAGTTTTTACATCCATGTGATGTATTTTCCATCCTTTTTGAGATGAAAGAGAAAATAAACTTCTAATAGTGCCCCATTTTGTTGTAGGAGAAAATGTTTCTGTATAATCAATATCTTCTTTTTGTGCATACCCCTTTGCTACAAGTCTTGCTTTGTGCTTATCAAGATAACCATCAGCTTTATATTTAGTTTTATAAACCCACTTACTACCAATTGGTTTGATGCCAATAGGAGGATCCACCAACCTCCAAGAGCCATTTTTAATAAGAGCATCATACTCTTTTTGCATTGCATCTTTCCATTCATTACAACCAGTGGCTTCTTCAAAAGTAGTAGGTTCATTAACAATAGAAAAGTTTAACTCAAATTCACCATACCTTTTTGGTATTGTCTTGGTTTGTGTTGATCTGCGTACTGATTGCTGCAATGTTTGCTCAGTTTCAAGAGTCTTTGAAATAGGTTCTTCAGGACCATTTATATCCTCTAATTTTTCCTCAGTAGGAACATTATTATCAACCAATTGTTCTTCTACAGAAACATTATTATCATCAAAAACATTGCTATCAACTAATTTTTCTTCATTCTTTGATGTGGTCTCATTCTCTGGTGTTGTTGAAGGAAAATCTACAAACTGGTCTAGAATATGAATCCCCCCTTTAGGATCTGGGAGATCAATATCCCATTCATAATAAAACTTCCTGGAAGAGAATCTATCCAAATTAATGAGTTTCCTATTAATAGTAGAAGCATCTTTAGCAAATTCGAGAAAAACAACATCTCTTGAAACAACAAATTTCTTGTTTTCCTCATCATACAATCGATAAGCTCTAGAGGTATTAGAATACCCCAAGAAAAGACATTTGCGACTTCTTGCACCCAATTTGTTGAGTTGTTGTTTAGGAATAATTGCATAACATGGAGAACCAAAAACTCTGAAATGTTGAACAACAGGAAGACGATTATACCATAATTCATAAGGGGACTTATTATTGATGGCAGTAGAAGGACATTGATTGCAAATATAAACAACACAAAGTACTTCTTCTCCCCAAAACATCAACCGACCATTCTGAAAAAACATCATTGACCTTACAATATTAAGCAAAGTTTTGTTCATGCGCTCTGCTACACCGTTCTATTATGGAGTATAAGGGACGGTGGTATGATGTTTAATACCATTATTTTGTAAGTACTTTTCAAATTCATTAGAGGTGTATTCACCACCATTATCTGGTCATAGAGTGCCAATATTAAGTTGAGTTTCATTTATAATTCATAAATGAAAATTCTTAAAAGTTGCAAAAACCTGAGATTTCTCTTTCAATAGATAAACCCAACACATCCTGGTATAGTCATCAATAAAACTCAGTAGATATTTATTACCATTTGCAGATTGAACAGACATGGGCCCACATAAATCATAATGTATGAGACCTAACTTCTTGGAAGCTCGAGAAGTAGATCCACAAAAAGGTTGTTTATAATGCTTGCCTAAAATACAAGCATTACATGAAGAAAGATTTCTTGGAATAGTAGGAAGCCCTTGAATACCTTGTTGTTTCATAATCCAGATACTATCATAATTAATATGACCAAAACGAGCATGCCACAATAAGATGGAAGACAAAGTATCACTATGCTGAGCCAAAAGAGATGAATTAGATTGAAAAGAGGGTGTCCCTTTAAGTTTTAAAAGTTTGTCTTCTTCAACACCAGTCATAAAAATCACCTGATCAAATGTTTTTCTTATTTCAATTATAACATCAAACATATGTATAGAATGTCCTTGCTGTCTGATATGTATGAGAGACATCAGATTTATTTTTAATTGAGGAATATAAATAACATCATGCAAAATATAATCAGCAAGTCCTGGTAGGCGAAATCGAATAGATCCAATTCCTGAAGGCTTTAACTAGGAATTATCAGCAAAATAAACTATTCCATCAATGTGATTATTGAATGTCTCAAAAAAATCTCTTCTGAAGGTCATATGGCAAGTGGCTCCAGTATCTAAAATCCAAGTGTCTTCTCAAGAAGCAAAAGAAGTGCTAAAAACTCCATTGATACTAAGATTACAATGTGCAACAATAAAGTTGGCAGATTCAGGTGGTTTTCCTTTGTCTGGAGGTTGTTGCTCTTTCTTCTCACTAATTCTTTCCCAAGGAGTGTGACAATGAGAAGATGTATGACCCAATTTACCACACCTATAACGCTTAAGAGATTGTTTATCATTCTGAAAATGTTTTTGTTGTCTATCATCTTGTTGTTTGTCTCCTTGATGATAATGAACCCCCTTGCCTCTAAATGGTCTCCTACCACGACCTCTGTGACTATTGTCAAATCTAGCAGACTCTCCTCTAGGTTTTTTCTCTTTCTGTGCAAGACACAAAGTCTCAACTATGGAAGTGGAAAAAGATTCCTTCTTCCCAAAAGCTTTCTCTCTTACGACAATTTTGTCTACAAGAGTATAAAAAGTCATGGCTTTCATCTATCCACTAGCTTGAAGAGACTCTAAGTAGTATGAATAGGTAGGATCTAGGGCTTTAATAAATGTTGTGATTTGTAAATCAACTTTGACACCAGTTGAGTCAATATCATGAAAAAGAGCTCTAATTTCAGAAGCTAACTTCGTGGGATTATTATCTTTCAGTTCCAGATTAAACAACTTCATCAACAATTGTATGATTTCTAGCTATGAATGGGAAGTAGATCCACAAAAAGGTTGTTTATAATGCTTGCCTAAAATACAAGCATTACATGGAGAAAGATTTCTTGGAATAGTAGGAAGCCCTTGAATACCTTGTTGTTTCATAATCCAGATACTATCATAATTAATATGACCAAAACGAGCATGCCACAATAAGCTAGAAGACAAAGTATCACTATGCTGAGCCAAAAGAGATGAATTAGATTGAAAAGAGGGTGTCCCTTTAAGTTTTAAAAGTTTGTCTTCTTCAACACCAGTCATAACAATCACCTGATCAAATGTTTTTCTTATTTCAATTATAACATCAAACATATGTATAGAATGTCCTTGCTGTCTGATATGTATGAGAGACATCAGATTTATTTTTAATTGAGGAATATAAAGAACATCATGCAAAATATAATCAGCAAGTCCTGGTAGGCGAAATCGAATAGATCCAATTCCTGAAGGCTTTAACTAGGACTTATCAGCAAAATAAACTATTCCATCAATGTGATTATTGAATGTCTCAAAAAAATCTCTTCTGAAGGTCATATGGCAAGTGGCTCCAGTATCTAAAATCCAAATGTCTTCTCAAGAAGCAAAAGAAGTGCTAAAAACTCCATTGATACTAAGATTACAATGTGCAACAATATAGTTGACAGATTTAGGTGGTTTTCCTTTGTCTGGAGGTTGTTTCTCTTTCTTCTCACTAATTCTTTCCCAAGGAGTGCGACAATGAGAAGATGTATGACCCAATTTACCACACCTATAATGCGTAAGAGATTGTTTATCATTCTGAAAATATTTTTGTTGTCTATCATCTTGTTGTTTGTCTCCTTGATGATAATGAACCCCCTTGCCTCTAAATGGTCTCCTACCACGACCTCTGTCACTATTGTCAAATCTAGCAGACTCTCCTCTAGGTTTTTTCTCTTTCTGTGCAAGACACAAAGTCTCAACTGTGGAAGTGGAAAAATATTCCTTCTTCCCAAAATCTTTCTCTCTTACGACAATTTTGTCTACAAGAGTATAAAAAGTCATGTCTTTCATCTATCCACTAGCTTGAAGAGACTCTAAGTAGTGTGAATAGGTAGGATCTAGGGCATTAATAAATGTTGTGAGTAGTAAATCAACTTTGACACCAGTTGAGTCAATATCATGAAAAAGAGCTCTAATTTCAGAAGCTAACCTCGTGGGATTATTATCTTTCAGTTCCAGATTAAACAACTTCATCAACAATTGTATGATTTCTAGCTCTGAATGGGAGTCGTAAAGATATTTTAATTTCTCTAATGCTTTAAATGTTGTGGTGCTGGAAAGAATATGCCTGCTTACCTCTTCAGTGACTGAGGCAGAAATTAAAGTATGTGCCTTTTTATCTTTACTCTTCCAAATTTCAAGTTGTCTAACATCTGTAGGTTTCTCTGGATATTTGTCATCCTTGCCTTCACAAATTTCCTCCCATAAATCATTAAAAATAAGAGTATTTTTAATTTTGCGAAACCATTATTGGTAATTTTCTTATCCAGAAAGCACTACTCCCACAATTGATACTAATGAATGCATTGTAAACTAATCTTTGTAAATGAAATTCCATTTGCACAAGAAAAATAAATAAAAATCTCACAACACTTTCGACCTTGGCTATTGTGTAGACTGTTCACAGCGGCTTCGGTACACAAGCCCAGTGACTGGACGTTGGAGGCGCCTTCGGGCACTTGTTGTCCCTTTGTTGCAACTACACCAGTCGACTCTTCTCAAATTTGGAGTTGCTTCGCCAATATTTCATGCCCTCTCACACAGGGACACAAAATACTCACAACCACTCAAAATAACATGGAGTTTAAAAAAAAAATTGTGATTAAAAAAAAAATCTGTGGCTCTGATACCACTGTACACAAGCCAGATAACAAAACTCCACAGTTCACACCAAGCACATAGATGTTTTTATTAATGAAAAGAGAATACATATAGTATAGGAAGACAATTTTAGACAGTTGCAGGACACTTGCAGACTGTTACAGTTACGGGCAGACAGTTGTAGAAAGTTGCAGGACGGTTGCAGACTATTACAGTTACACGGATAGTTAGGGAGTTGAACCGTCGGATTAGTTAATAGATAGACTATGGTCCATCATGGTTAATAAGGTCAACCATGGTGAACTTTTGGTGAATCTGGTCAATAATGGTGAAAGGTTGAGAGTATGTTAAAAAGTTGACAAAGAACCTTTTTGGCATGTCTACTTTTTCTTGGTGAAATACAAAGTTTTTCCTTAATCCACTCATTTTTTTGAAATTCCAACCATATGGGTCTTCCTAAATTTGGGCTATAACACCATGAGGGAAAAGTTCCTATGACTTCCTATGGTACAACTATAACTTCTGACATGTTTCTATCGAACTTGTTGAAGAATTTTGATTGAAAAATAGTTAAGTTTTTCCACTTTTAACTTACTCCAAAATTGATGGGCAACTTGGGTTGTTGGGTGACAAGGCTTATGGGTTATTAGATTATCAAGAGATGTAGTTAAAGGATTAGTGGACAACATGGAATGATGTTAGTGAGTGAGTGAACTAGGGGTTAGTGGGTAAATGTGTTCAATTTGATGGAACATGAAAAAAAGGGGTTATTGTGTGAGGAATAATAGTGGTTAAGAATAAAAACGTGTCAAGCCATTAGTGTGTTTAGGGTCATGATTTCTTACGGGTTTAGTGTTTGTAGGGTCACAATGTGTAACATGTGATTTTATCAAAGGGTGACTCTATCAAAGTTCATAGGGATTAGATTATATTTTGGTGTATGTTTGTCCAGTTTCTAATTATTAGGGGTTATGGTATATTAGTCTGTTGGTGTTTTCATGATCATGATGTGTTGGGGAGTAGTTGCATTATATATCATAAAGGTTAAGGATCAAAGTGTAACAAAGGGTTGGTGTGTTGGGGGATATAGTTTATTAAAGATTGCGGGTGAGTGAAAGATAATGACGATCTTTCATGACATGTTAGTGCCAATGAAAACATGGGAAATCAACAATATATTGAGTTCGAGGGATGATTAAAGGTACTTTCACAACAAATTTGAATATGGCCTAAGAACTTTAAATGTAAAAACTAAGATTAGCTCCCTAAATATATAATTTTTATATGACTATGTGAAATTTGATTTTTTCTAAAAGTGGCGTGTTACTTTTCCTACAAAATATAATGCAGATGTTCTTGTTTGTGCAAGTGTTGGATACCTCAATGATGGGATTTCCTTAAAAAAATTGTATGATTGTATAAAACACTTACTCTTGTGCACGACTATTTTTTGAAAAAAAAAAATTATATGTTTTTTAAAATTACAAAATTCATTGTGTCCCTAGATTAAGAGGTCAATCATTAGGGTAGGGTTTGAGGGTCTTAAAAAAATCAAACATTTAGAAAAAAAATTGATTGTAGATCTTGCTTGTATTCTAGCATATGCTTTTTGTAAAATGGGTAGGGCAATAAAAAGTTATAGAATGAATGAAAATTGTTATATTTTAAGATTGTGGTATATGTCAAGAAAAACTTAAATAACAATAATAAACAATATTGTTTCTTATTAGATTATATTTTTGAAATCTACATAGTTGGATCTATATGTGCATATAACCTATTTAAAGACATGAAAAATAGATATATTAAGAAGTGTTTAGAAAAGGGAGGTTTTGTTGATTTTGTAGTCCAAATAACTAGGTTTTTCATATCGAACTTAAATTTGAAGCAGCTAAGCCAAAAAACTTGTTATTTGGAATTCTCCATCCTGCCAAGGAAATTTTGAATTTCAAGAATGTGCACAAATTATAAGAATGTGTGCATGCTCTAGAGTGTTTCCATGTTTCTAGAACACACATGCACTATTGTGAATAAAAAATCACAAGAGGAATACTCATCAAAATGGTAGAGAAAGTTCTCAACCCCTTAGAAAACTCATTGTTCCCATGTGAATTCTTATTAATTTATTATCATCTATACAAATATTTCCTTTTAATCACATTACTAATACCTCATTTGAATAATATAAACTATAGGAGATGAACATTCTTGTATTATATTGCATAATGTCTCTCTCTCTCTCTTTGTTACCTCACTCTCCTTGGATCTTAGAAGAAATATCCTGGAATCAATATTGTTTATGTTGTTCTAGAAATAGTGTAGTTGAGAAAACAAATTGAATCATCAAAGAAGAATAGTGAGAACAAAACTACAAGAGCTTTATTTCAATTCATGAAGCTTGATCATATCTTCAAAAGATCCATATTATATTAGAAGGTCCATAAATGCTCAATGGAGTCTAAGAGAAAGTGCCATGCTCTTGATCAAGAGAGAGAAGTCAACCAATCAAAAACTCAAAGAGAGGGGAAACTCCTTCTTCCACATAGTCTCATCGAGAGAATTCAACCAATCATAGACTTTAAAGTCAACAAATCATAACCTTAAAGAGAGGGGAAACTCCTTTTTCCACATAGTCTCATTGAGAGAAGTCAACTAATCATAGACTTTAAGAGAGGGGTGAGTCCCCTTTGCACACAATATCACTAATAATATATTTGAATTTATTTGCAATGACATTGATATAATTCAATCTTGATAACACTAATATCCTTATGCCAGCTTGAATAATCTATGCCTATCTAAACTTAAATCTCAAGAAGGGATCCTGGTCGATCCAACCTTCACAAATATTAAAATATGTTGAAATGGGGGTTCATGTTATTCTTAATTCTTTACCCAATTGACATGATATAGTAAAAGATACCCAATATGCTTAATACTTATGATAGCTTTGTTCACAACCATTAATATCAATAAGATTTTTTTATGGATTAAGGCCCTTGTTTTTATCCCCTAGACATGGGAAGGATATCTGTAAACATTCTTATTAATTACAAAAAATACTAATAGTGTCCATATTCATAGTCACATGCCTTATAGAAAGAATCATTTAGCGCATGAGACCCTTGGTTTCCTTCCCGAACCATGGTACAAGCCTTAACTCCTATATATTTTTTTGGAAAAACTCCGTATTGAACCCATATCCCACATGAAGTCCAAACATCCCTTAAAAAGGATTGATGTGATTGTTCAAGTCCTAATTCATGGTCCTATTGAGATTGAGAATATTTGTTTTGGGATTAATTTTTTTATTTTCATATCCTAGACATGGTATAGGCCCTGAGATACATTTTTATTGTGCAAAACACATTGATGGTGTTAGATATTTCCCAAAGAGGCTAATGATCCCATGCAAAAGTCCTATGTAGTTTTTTTAGGACTACTACATGAAGCTTGATGTCAATATTTTTAAAATAGGGTGTTAGAACCACACATTCCTTCCCTAACCATATATAAATCTCTAAGTGCATTATATGGTGAGAAAAACTCCTCAATACCCAACCCTAGTTTTCCAAACTTGTGAATAGCTCCCATATACCACCCAAAGGCTAGAGATCCCTTACACAGGTTCTACATTGTGGTTCACTACCTTGTTTATGGTCAACAAGAATGAGATTATTTATTTAGGACCTAAGGCCCTTGTTTTCCTCATAGGCCATCGTAGGGCTTCTAAGAGCCATTCTTTTTATGAAAAACATATTAATGATTCCCATATTCCTAGTGGGGGTTTTTTCATAGCCATTGAGCATACGAAATCCTTTTTTTCAACCTAAGCTCCTTGATTTTCTCTCTTATATATGGTACACTCCCAAACTCCCATATGTGTTGTGGAAAAACTCATAATGGAATCCATATCCCACCTAGAGGCTAAAGATCCCTTACAAATTATGTATGTGGTGTTTGTATTATAGTTATGAGTCCATTGGGATTGAGAAGATTATTTGTTTACCTAAAGTTCTTATTTTCCACCACTTATAGTGGTATAGGTGTAGGTTTTAAATCTTTATAGTATAGAAAAAAACATATTGTTTCTTTATAAAATATAAAGAAAACAATAACATTCATGCATATTACTCATAAATTTACCCTAGAAACCCTTAAATGGGAAAACCAACAAATGTTTAGAGACACACCTCTAATTATCATTGTATTAACTTCACCATTTACAATACAATACATATGATTATACAACATCCAAAGATTCCTAATAATTTTTATTGGATTAGATCACAACCTTATTTCCTTGACCAAAATAAGAAAGTTGAGTGACAAAACCACCCAAAACTAACACAAAAACAACCCAAAACTGGTACAAAAACCACCCATTATTTTTTGGGGGTGTTGTCACTCCCCTACTACATGAGACACAATGTACAATGTGTAGGACTAGTCATGCAAATAATATAATACATACCAAAAATTATACCACTTTATTTATTTTCATACAAGGGGCTTGAGGATTATATGATCAACAATTTATGGAAACAATGTCCATTGCTTCTCTACACCAAGAGACTTTCTAAATGCTTATATATTTTGTCAACGAATCTACAGTATTATTTAAAGTGTCCACCTTCTTGTCTTCAACCATGTCTCTCAAAAAGTGATACTAAACATCAATGTGCTTTGTATTAGACTAATAAGTTGGGTTCCTTGTTAGAAAAATTGCACTATGACTATCACAATCTAACCTTCATCTTGTTGTAAAAACCCAATACCTGAACACAACCTATGTAACCATACAACTTCCTTATTCACATGAATCACTGCCATGTATTCAACTTCTATATTTTAGAGTGCCACTCTAGGTTTTCTTTTTCCCATCCAACAAGTTTCTCCAGCAAATAGGTTAAACACATAACCACTTGTAGATATTTTTTAATCCATATCTCCATCCCATAATGAGTCAAAAAATTCATGTATGTAAAACAATTTGTCTTCAATAGGTCTTCCTTGATAACAAAATCCATAATCTCTAGTCCCGCACAAATACTTTAAAACCCTCTTTACAATTGTCCAATGCTCCTTCCCCATCTTTGACATATACCTGCTCAAAACTCCCACTAAATGTGCAATGTTCAGTCTAGTAAAAACCATTTCATATTTCAAACTACCAACAACACTAGCATATGGAACAAAATACATTTCCTCTTGCTCTTCCCATATCTTGGGACACTGATATGTAGATAAATTTACACCTACAAGAATAGGGATCTTGACTCGTTTACATTCATGCATATTAAACCTTTGCAATATTGTCTCAAAATATATCCTCCGATTTAACCATAGTTTCATGTTTTCCCGATTATCTTTTAATTTCCATTTCCAAAATAAAATTTACATCACCAAGATATTTCATATAAAATTTAGAAAACATATAAGTTTTTACCTCCTTGATGGTTTCCTTGTTATTTCCAATCAACAATATATCATCAACATATAGAACCACATAAATAAATTGATCACCAACTAATTTAAAAAAAACATAGTGATCAACTTTGCTCGTTGTGAAACCAAGTCCCAATATATCAGTATCACTTTTGATACCACATTCTTGGATATTTATTTAACCCATATAGGGACTTATTCAACTTGAAAAATAGTTCTTTCTTACCCTTCACTACAAAACCTTTATATCTATTTCATGTATATTTTTTCTTCAAGATATCCATGTAGGAATTTTGTTTTTATTCCCATTTATTCTACTTCAATATCAAAACAAACAACAATAAAAAAAAAATATACTAGAATTCAATTTAGCAATAGGAGAAAAATGTCACCAAAATAAATTCCCTCTACCTCAGAATATCCCCTTGATACTAGGAGATATTTGTACTTCTACACTTTACCCTATGCCTTCAACTTCTTCTTAAACACCCATTTTCTACCAATGATATTTCTTCCATCTGACAACTCAACTAGATCCCTGACCTGCTTTTTATCCAGTGCTTCCAGTTCCTCAACCATGGTCTTCTTCTGGATTTTACTATCTTCTCAATCCACATCCTACTTATCAGTCCTAGGATAATCATCAATAATAGATAAATCTAAACTAGAGTGAAAATAAGGTGGAGTATATCTTTCTGGTTTCCTTATTTCCGAACCGATCTTCTCAATATTGGAGTATTAGGTTATTCTTCTCTTGATTCTTATTCTTTTGTTGATTCCTATTCTTCACCCTCCAACTCAAACTCTATTTTCCTTGGTTGTTTTTATTTTGGTGGGACTTCCTTTCTATAAACATATTTAACCTCTCTAAAGACAACGTCTTGACTATAGACAACCTTCTTAGTTTCTAGGTTTCAAATTTTATAACCTTTTAAACCATACTTGTAACTAATAAAGATACACTTTTCATTTTCATTATCCAACTTACTCTTATTTTTCTTTGGAACATGCATACAAGCATCACAACAAAAAACTCTGAGATGTTCAAGAGATGGTTTGTTACGCATCCATGCCTCATGTGGAGATTTTTCTACCAACGTTGATTAGGGTGATCTTTTCACCTAATAACCTGTAGTACTGACAACCTCTGTCCAACATTCCTATCCTAACTCAACACCACTAATCACACTCCTTGATGTTTCCATCAAAATCATGCTCATTCTTTCTACAACCCCATTTTGTTGAGGCGTTGTTGTGTCCACACCAACAACTCTCCTTTTTTCTTGTCTTCAATATAAATCTAGAATTTTAGCCAAGGAAATAAGGACCCACCTTATGCTTTTCAATCCCTTTTTCATTGGAAAGGAACCTATATTTCTTCTC
>JASDQU010586211.1:24739-34811 GCA_032191745.1 Picea mariana | reverse complement strand
TCCTGGGGTTATTTGACCAAGATTAGGTAGTTTGGTCAAATTTATTCACTAGCTAACCTAAATCACCTGGCTAAAATTAAACAGTTTAGCCAAGCTTATTCACTACTCCTATCAACATCAATTTAAAAGAACTTGGCCATGCTTGAACGGTATGGACCAAATCATTATTATTGCATGGAGCTCTATTGAATTTTGTTTATGCCCTCTTTTATTCTTTTTCTTTTTCTTTTTATTTTCTTTTCTTTTTCTTTTTCTCAAATTATTTGAAGAATGGAAAATCATTTGACAAACAAAAACACTTAAAGAGATAACATTTCAGTCACCAGTTGTTCCTATAAATTATAGGTTTATAACAGCTGCAACATATAGAGATCTTCTTTTAAATCTCCATTTAAGAAGGTAGTTTTTACATCCATGTGATGTATTTTCCATCCTTTTTGAGATGAAAGAGAAAATAAAGTTCTAATAGTGCCCCATTTCGTTGTAGGAGAAAATGTTTCTATATAATCAATATCTTCTTTTTGTGCATACCCCTTTGCTACAAGTCTTGCTTTGTGCTTATCAAGATAACCATCAGCTTTATATTTAGTTTTATAAACCCACTTACTACCAATTGGTTTGATGCCAATAGGAGGATCCACCAACCTCCAAGTTCCATTTTTAATAAGAGCATCATACTCTTTTTTCATTGCATCTTTCCATTCATTACAACAAGTGGCTTCTTCAAAAGTAGTAGGTTCATTAACAATAGAAAAGTTTAACTCAAATTCACCATACCTTTTTGGTATTGTCTTGGTTCTTGTTGATCTGCATACTGATTGCTGCAATGTTTGCTCAGTTTCAAGAGTCTTTGAAATAGGTTCTTCAGGACCATTTATATCCTCTAATTTTTCCTCAGTAGGAACATTATTATTAACCAATTGTTCTTCTACAGAAACATTATTATCATCAAAAACATTGCTATCAACTAATTTTTCTTCAGTCTTTGATGTGGTCTCATTCTCTGGTGTTGTTGAAGGAAAATCTACAGACTGGTCTAGAATATGAATTCCCCCTTTAGGATGTGGGAGATCAATATCCCATTCACAATAAAACTTCTTGGAAGAGAATCTATCCAAATTATTGAGTTGCCTATTAATAGTAGAAGCATCTTTAGCAAATTCGAGAAAAACAACATCTCTTGAAACAACAAATTTCTTGTTTTCCTCATCATACAATCGATAAGATCTAGAGGTATTAGAATACCCCAAGAAAAGACATTTGCGACTTCTTGCACCCAATTTGTCGCGTTGTTGTTTATGAATTAACACATAACATGGAGAACCAAAAACTCTGAAATGTTGAACAACAGGAAGACGATTATACCATAATTCATAAGGGGACTTATTATTGATGGCAGTAGAAGGACAACAATTGCAAATACAAACAGCACAAAGTACTTCTTTTCCCCAAAACATCAACCAAACATTCTGAAAAAACATCATTGACTTTACCATATTAAGCAAAGTTTTGTTCATGCGCTCTGCTACACCGTTCCATTGTGGAGTATAAGGGACGGTGGTATGATGTTTAATACCATTATTTTCTAAGTACTTTTCAAATTCATTAGAGGTGTATTCACCACCATTATCTGGTCATAGAGTGCCAATATTAAGTTGAGATTCATTTATAATTCATAAATGAAAATTCTTAAAAGTTGCAAAAACCTGAGATTTGTCTTTCAACAGATAAACCCAACACATCCTGGTGTAGTCATCAATAAAACTTAGTAGATATTTATTACCATTTGCAGATTGAATAGATATGGCCCACATAAATAAGAATGTATGAGACCTAACTTCCTGGAAGCTCGGGAAATAGATCCACAAAAAGGTTGTTTACAATGCTTGCCTAAAATACAAGCATTACATGGAGAAAGATTTCTTGGAATAGTAGGAAGCCCTTGAATACCTTGTTGTTTCATAATCTGGATACTATCATAATTAGTATGACCAAAACGAGCATGCCACAATAAGCTAGAAGACAAAGTATCACTATGCTGAGCCAAAAGAGATGAATTAGATTGAAAACAGGGTGTCCCTTTAAGTTTTAAAAGTTTGTCTTCTTCAACACCAGTCATAACAATCACCTGATCAAATGTTTTTCTTATTTCAATTATAACATCAAACATATGTATAGAATGTCTTTGTTGTCTGATATGTATGAGAGACATCAAATTTATTTTTAATTGAGGAATATAAAGAACATCATGCAAAATATAATCAGCAAGTCCTGGTAGGCGAAATCGAATAGATCCAATTCCTGAAGGCTTTAACTAGGACTTATCAGCAAAATAAACTATTTCATCAATGTGATTATTGAATGTCTCAAACAAATCTCTTCTGAAGGTCATATGGCAAGTGGCTCCAGTATCTAAAATCCAAGTGTCTTCTCGAGAAGCAAAAGAAGTGCTAAAAACTCCATTGATACTAAGATTACAATGTGCAACAATATAGTTGGCAGATTCAGGTGGTTTTCCTTTATCTGGAGGTTGTTTCTCTTTCTTCTCACTAATCCTTTCCCAAGGAGTGCGATAATGATAATATGTATGACCCAATTTACCACACCTATAACGCTTAAGAGATTGTTTATCATTCTAAAAATGTTTTTGTTGTCTATCATCTTGTTGTTTTTCTCCTTGATGATAATGAACCCCCTTGCCTCTAAATAGTCTCCTACCACGACCTCTGTGACTATTGTCAAATCTAGCAGACTCTCCTCTAGGTTTTTTCTCTTTCTGTGCAAGACACAAAGTCTCAACTGTGGAAGTGGAAAAAGATTCCTTCTTCCCAAAAGCTTTCTCTATTACGACAATTTTGTCTACAAGAGTATCAAAAGTCACGGCTTTCATCTATCCACTAGCTTGAAGAGACTCTAAGTAGTGTGAATAGGTAGGATCTAGGGATTTAATAAATGTTGTGAGTTGTAAATCAAATTTGACACCAGTTGAGTCAATATCATGAAAAAGAGCTCTAATTTCAGAAGCTAACTTCATGGGATTATTATATTTCAGTTCCATATTAAACAACTTCATCAACAATTGTATGATTTCTAGCTTTCAATGGGAGTCATAAAGATATTTTAATTTCTCTAATGCTTTAAATGTTGTGGTGCTGGAAAGAATATGTCTTCTTACCTATTCAGTGACTGAGGCAGAAATTAAAGCATGTGCCTTTTTATCTTTACTTTTCCAAATTTCAAGTTGTTTGGCATCTGTAGGTTTCTCTGGATATTTTTCATCCTTGCCTTCACAAATTTCCTCCCATAAATCATTAAAAATAAGAGTATTTTTAATTTTTCGAAACCATTCTTGGTAATTTTCTTATCCAGAAAGCACTAATCCCACAATTGATACTAATGAATGCATTGTAAACTAATCTCTATAAATGAAATTCCATTTGCACAAGAAAAATAAATAAAAATCTCACAACACTTTCGACCTTGGCTATTGTGTAGACTGTTCACATCGGCTCTGGTACACAAGCCCAGTGACTGGACGTTGGAGGGGCCTTCGGGAACTTGCTGTCCCTTCGTTGCAACTACACCAGTCGACTCTTCTCAAATTTGGAGTTTCTTCGCCAATATTTCACGCCCTCTCACACAGGGACACAAGATACTCACAACCACTCAAAATAACATGGAGTTTAAAAAAAATTATGATTAAAAAAAAATATGTGGCTCTGATACCACTGTACACAAGCCAGATAACAAAACTCCACAGTTCACACCAAGCACAGAGATGTTTTTATTAATTAAAAGAGAATACATATAGTATAGGCAGACAGTTTTAGACAGTTGCAAGACAGTTGCAAACTGTTACAGTTACGGGCAGACAGTTGTAGAAAGTTGCAGGACGGTTGCAGACTATTACAGTTACACGGATAGTTAGGGAGTTGAACCGTCGGATTAGTTAATAGATATACTATGGTCCATCATGGTTAATAAGGTCAACCATGGTGAACGTTTGGTGAATCTGGTCAATAATGGTGAAAAGTTGAGAGTATGTTAAAAAGTTGACAAGGAACCTTTTTGGCATGTCTACTTTTTCTTGGTGAAATACAAAGTTTTTCCTTAATCCACTCATTTTTTTGAAATTCCAACCATATGGGTCTTCCTAAATTGGGGCTATAACACCATGAGGGAAAAGTTCCTATGACTTCCTATGGTACAACTATAACTTCTGACATATTTCTATCGAACTTGTGGAAGAATTTTGATTGAAAAATAGTTAAGTTTGTCCACTTTTAACTTACTCCAAAATTGATGGGCAACTTGGGTTGTTGGGTGACAAGGTTTATGGGTTATTAGATTATCAATATATGTAGTTAAAGGATTAGTGGACAACATGGAATGATGTTAGTGAGTGAGTGAACTAGGGATTAGTGGGTAAATGTGTTCAATTTGATGAAACATGAAAAAAAAGGGGTTATTGTGTGAGGAATCATAGTGGTTAAGAATAAAAATGTGTCAAGGCATTAGTGTTTTTAGGGTCATGATTTCTTACGGGTTTAGTGTTTGTAGGGTCACAATGTGTAACGTGTGATTTTATCAAAGGGTGACTCTATCAAAGTTCATAGGGATTAGATTATATTGTGGTGTATGTTTGTCCAGTTTCTAATTATTAGGAGTTATGGTATATTAGTGTGTTGGTGTTTTCATGATCATGATGTGTTGGGGAGTAGTTGCATTAGATATCATAAAGGTTAAGGATCAAAGTGTAACAAAGGGTTGGTGTGTTGGGGGATATAGTTTATTAAAGATTTCAGGTGAGTGAAAGATAATGACGGTCTTTCATGACATGTTAGTGCCAATGAAAACATGGGAAATCAACAATATATTGAGTTCGAGGGATGATTCAAGGTACTTTCACAACAAATTTGAATATGGCCTAAGAACTTTAAATGTAAAAACTAAGATTAGCTCCCTAAATATATAATTTTTATATGACTATGTGAAATTTGATTTTTTTTAAAAGTGGCGTGTTACTTTTCCTACAAAATATAATGCAGATGTTCTTGTTTGTGCTAGTGCTGGATACCTCAATGATGGGATTTCCTTAAAAAAATTGTATGATTGTATAAAACACTTACTCTTGTGCACGACTATTTTTTGAAAAAAAAAATTTATATATTTTTTAAAATTACAAAATACATTGTATCCCTAAGATTAAGAGGTCAATCATTAGGGTAGGGTTTGAGGGTCTTAACAAAATCAAACATTTAGAAAAAAAATTGATTGTAGATATTGCTTGTATTCTAGCATATACTTTTTGTAAAATGGGTAGGGCAATAAAAAGTTATAGAATGACTGAAAATTGTTATATTTTAAGATTGTGGTATATGTCAAGAAAAACTTAAATAAAAATAGTAAACAATATTGTTTCTTATTAAATTATATTTTTGAAATCTACATAGTTGGATCTATATGTGCATATAACCTATTTAAAGACATGAAAAATGGATATATTAAGAAGTGTTTAGAAAAGGGAGGTTTTGTTGATTTTGTAGTCCAAATAACTAGGTTTTTCATATCGAACTTAAATTTGAAGCAGCTAAGCCAAAAAACTTGTTATTTGGAATTCTCCATCCTGCCAAGGAAATTTTGAATTTCAAGAATTTGCACAAATTATAAGAATGTGTGCATGCTCTAGAGTGTTTCCATGTTTCTAGAACACACATGCACTATTGTGAATAAAAAATCACAAGAGGAATACTCATCAAAATGGTAGAGAAAGTTCTCAACCCCTTAGAAAGCTCATTGTTCCCATGTGAATTCTTATTAATTTATTATCAACTATACAAATATTTCCTTTTAATCACATTACGAATACCTCATTTGAATAATATAAACTATAGGAGATGAACATTCTTGTATTATATTGCATAATGTCTCTCTCTCTCTCTTTGTTACCTAACTCTCCTTGGATCTTAGAAGAAATATCCTGGAATCAATATTGTTCATGTTGTTCTAGAAATAGTGTAGTTGAGAAAACAAATTGAATCATCAAAGAACAATAGTGAGAACAAAACTACAAGAGCTTTATTTGAATTCATGAGGCTTGATCATATCTTCAAAAGATCCATATTATATTAGAATGTCCATAAATGCTCAATGGAGTCTAAGAGAAAGTGCCATGCTCTTGATCAAGAGAGAGAAGTCAACCAATCAAAAACTTAAAGAGAGGGGAAACTCCTTCTTTCACATAGTCTCATCGAGAGAATTCAACCAATCATAGACTTTAAAGTCAACAAATCATAACCTTAAAGAGAGGGGAAACTCCTTTTTCCACATAGTCTCATTGAGAGAAGTCAACTAATCATAGCATTTAAGAGAGGGGTGAGTCCCCTTTGCAAACAATATCATTAATAATATATTTGAATTTATTTGCAAGGACATTGATATAATTCAATCTTGATAACACTAATATCCTTATGCCATCTTGAATAATCTATGCCTATCTAAGCTTAAATCTCAAGAAGGGATCCTGGTCGATCCAACCTTCACAAATATTAAAATATGTTGAAATGGGGGTTCATGTTATTCTTAATTCTTTACCCAATTGACATGATATAGTAAAAGATACCCAATATTCTTAATACTTATGATATCTTTGTTCACAACCATTAATATCAATAAGATTTTTTTATGGATTAAGGCCCTTGTTTTTATCCCCTAGACATGGGAAGGATATCTGTAAACATTCTTATTAATTACAAAAAATACTAACAGTGTCAATATTCATAGTCACATGCCTTATAGAAAGAATCATTTAGCGCATGAGACCCTTGGTTTCCTTCCCGAACCATGGTACAAGCCTTAAATCCTATATATTTTTTGGAAAAACTCCATATTGAACCCATATCCCACATGAAGTCCAAACATCCCTTAAAAAGGATTGATGTGATTGTTCAAGTCCTAATTCATGGTTCTATTGAGATTGAGAATATTTGTTTTGGGACTAATTTTTTTATTTTCATATCCTAGACATGGTATAGGCCCTGAGATACATTTTTATTGTGCAAAACACATTGATGGTGTTAGATATTCCCCAAAGAGGCTAATGATCCCATGCAAAAGTCCTATGTAGTTTTTTGATGACTACTACATGAAGCTTGATCTCAAGATTTTTAAAATAGGGTGTTAGAACCACACATTCCTTCCCTAACCATATATAAATCTCTAAGTGCATTATATGGTGAGAAAAACTCCACAATACCCAACCCTAGTTTTCCAAACTTGTGAATAGCTCCCATATACCACCCAAAGGCTAGAGATTCCTTACAGAGGTTCTACATTGTGGTTCATTACCTTGTTTATGGTCAACAAGAATGAGATTATTTATTTAGGACCTAAGGCCCTTGTTTTCCTCATAGGCCATGGTAGGGCTTCTAAGAGCCATTCTTTTTATGAAAAACATATTAATGATTCCCATATTCCTAGTGGGGGATTTTTTCATAGCCATTGAGCATACGAAATCCTTTTTTTCAACCTAAGATCCTTGATTTTCTCCCTTATATATGGTACACTCCCAAACTCCCATATGTGTTGTGGAAAAACTCATAATGGAATCCATATCCCACCTAGAGACTAAAGATCCCTTACAAATTATGTATGTTGTGTTTGTATTATAGTTCCGAGTCCATTGGGATTGAGAAAATTATTTGTTTACCTAAAGTCCTTATTTTCCTCCACTTATAGTGGTATAGGTGTAGGTTTTAAATATTTATAGTATAGAAAAAAACATATTGTTTCTTTATAAAATATAAAGAAAACAATAACATTCATTCATATTACTCATAAATTTACCCTAGAAACCCTTAAATGGGAAAACCAACAAATGTTTAGAGACACACCTCTAATTATCATTGTATTAACTTCACCATTTACAATACAATACATATGATTATACAACATCCAAAGATTCCTAATAATTTTTATTGGATTAGATCACAACCTTATTTCCTTGACCAAAATAGGAAAGTTGAGTGACAAAACCACCCAAAACTAACACAAAAACAACCCAAAACTGGTACAAAAACCACCCATTATTTTTTTGGGGTGTTGTCACTCCCCTACTACACGAGACACAATGTACAATGTGTAGGAATAGTCATGCAAATAATATAATACATACCAAAAATTATACCACTTTATTTATTTTCATACAAGGGGCTTGAGGATTATATGATCAACAATTTATGGAAACAATGTCCATTGCTTCTCTACACCAAGAGACTTTCTAAATGCTTATATATTTTGTCAACGAGTCTATAGTATTATTTAAAGTGTCCACCTTCACCAGAAACACCTTCTTGTCTTCAACCATGTCTCTCAAAAAGTGATACTAAACATCAATGTGCTTTGTATTAGACCGATAAGTTGGGTTCCTTGTTAGAAAAATTGCACTATGACTATCACAATCTAACCTTCATCTTGTTGTAAAAACCCAATACCTGAACACAACATATGTAACCATACAACTTCCTTATTCACATGAATCACTGCCATGTATTCAACTTCTATATTTTAGAGTGCCACTCTAGGTTTTCCTTTTCCCATCCAACAAGTTTCTCCAACAAATAGGTTAAACACATAGCCACTTGTAGATATTTTTTAATCCATATCTCCATTCCATAATGAGTCAAAAAATTTATGTATGTAAAAGAATTTGTCTTCAATAGGTCTTCCTTGATAACAAAATCCATAATCTCTAGTCCCACACAAATACTTTAAAACCCTCTTTACAATTGTCCAATGCTCCTTCCCCATCTTTGACATATACTTGCTCAAAACTCCCACTAAATGTGCAATGTCCAGTCTAGTAAAAACCATTTCATATTTCAAACTACCAACAACACTAGCATATGGAACAAAATACATTTCCTCTTGCTCTTCCCATGTCTTGGGACACTGATATGTAGATAAATTTACACCTACAAGAATAGGGATATTGACTCGTTTACATTCATGCATATTAAACCTTTGCAATATTGTCTCAAAATATATCCTCTGATTTAACCATAGTTTCATATTTTCCCGATTATCTTTTAATTTCCATTTCCAAAATAAAATTTGCATCACCAAGATATTTCATATAAAATTTAGAAAACATATAAGTTTTTACCTCCTTGATGGTTTCCTTGTTATTTCCAATCAACAATATATCATCAACATATAGAACCACCTAAATAAATTGATCACCAACTAATTTAAAAAAAACACAGTGATCAACTTTGCTCGTTGTGAAACCAAGTCCCAATATATCAGTATCACTTTTGATACCACATTCTTGGATATTTATTTAACACATATAGGGACTTATTCAACTTGAAAAATAGTTCTTTCTTACCCTTCACTACAAAACCTTTATATCTATTTCATGTATATTTTTTCTTCAAGATATCCATGTAGGAATTTTGTCTTTATTCCCATTTATTCTACTTCAATATCAAAACAAACAACAATAGAAAAATAAATATACTAGAATTCAATTTAGCAATAGGAGAAAAATGTCACCAAAATAAATTCCCTCTACCTCAGAATATCCCCTTGATACTAGGAGGTATTTGTACTTCTACACTTTACCCTATGCATTCAACTTCTTCTTAAACACCCATTTTCTACCAATGATATTTCTTCCATCTGACAACTCAACTAGATCCCTGACCTTCTTTTTATCCAGTGCTTCCAGTTCCTCAACCATGGTCTTCTTCTGGATTTTACTATCTTCTCAATCCACATCCTACTTATCAGTCCTAGGATACTCATCAATAATAGATAAATCAAAACTAGAGTGAAAATAAGGTGGAGTATACCTTTCTGGTTTCCTTATTTCCGAACCGATCTTCTCAATATTGTAGTATTAGGTTATTCTTCTCTTGATTCTTATTCTTTTGTTGATTCCTATTCTTCACCCTCCAACTCAAACTCTATTTTCCTTGGTTGTTTTTATTTTGGTGGGACTTCCTTTCTATAAACATATTTAACCTCTCTAAAGACAACGTCTTGACTATAGACAACCTTCTTAGTTTCT
>JASDQU010586210.1:31823-43832 GCA_032191745.1 Picea mariana | reverse complement strand
TTTGAAAGTATATAACAAAGTAAAAAATTTGTTGACAGTGCAAGATTAAATTTGGAAATTTAAATGCATTTTCCATATGGACTGGTGAAAGATAAAAATATATGATGACATAAAATTAATAGGAGATAAGTAATATAAAAATTTAAATGCATTTGTGAACATGGGGTATATGTAACTGACACTTGCATTGTTGAATGCCATTTATTTTGAAATATATAAAAAATGAAAAGTGTAACATATAAAAGAGTAGATGCATTTGCCATACAGACTACTGAAGGATAAGAATAAAAGTCTAACATATTAAAAAACAAATGCATTTGTTATATAGAATGCGGAAAGATAAGAATAGAGTTTGTAACATATACAAATTTAAATGCAATTTTTATTTCAAGTATGTCAAAAAATGAAAGTTTGTTACATACTACTGCAAATTTTGAAATATACCAAAAAATTAAAGTATGTTACATATAAACCGGAATTTTAATGTGTTTGTCATGTAGACTGGGATTGGGGCTCCCACGAGCCATTAGAGAAATATGTACAAGAAATGAGATTGTGGAAAGAAGATAGAGTGCAATCGCTGCAAAAGAAAATAAATGGAAAGGTATAAGTGTTTGCCTATACATCTGTATTTAAGAAAGTGGAATAACCGGGTTGAGAAACAAAGAAAGATGCGATGACTAAACTTACAGTGAGGGTACATATGAGCGCTTTGGCTATTTGCTTGCGGCTGTCGCTTCATTGATGTTGGCGATGATTGCGGTTTCAAGGATGTTCTCCACGGCTTTTGGAATGCCGGGAACTACCTGTTGTCTTTCGTTGGCGGCCTGTTTCAATTTCCTTTCGACCCATTATTCAATGTAGCTTCTCATTGGGGCGACGCTGATCTCATTCCAGATTTTGATGTTGAAAACTTCATTTTCTAATTCCTGGAAGTCGATAGAAAGATTAGAGAGAGCTTGATGAATTTCCTCATTCTGTACTGCATATTTGACTGGCCAGTCATGGACGTGAGCTTGATCAAATTGAAGGATGATGTAAAACTTTTCCAGAGACAAGGTATTCAACATAACAACCTGTTTATCGAACTCTTGCCTGGTTAAGGGGAAGGAGTTTGCAATTAAGAGGGGGTCTTGGAAGTTGTTGGTTTTCCTTGCTAAGTCTATATTTGACATCTTTTTGAATAATTTATTTTTCTTTGCTATGGCTTGTTCACATGACTGAACAATGAGACACAGGTTCTTTACTTTTTGTTTCCAACATGCATTCAATTGGCTGATCCAGTTTTTGGATGGAAGATCTTCTTCTCTTCTTTTTGTTTCTGTCATATTGTTGACAATCTTGCCAAAATGGATGACCGTTTTTAAAAAGAAATTTTCTTCATCTTTTAATTCGGCTTGCAAAATCTCAAGCAAGCTATGTTCCCTGGTTTCAAGGGAAGAGATGGTTTGTGATATTTTCCACGCCTGGGTAACCAGTTCCATTCTTTTTTTGATATTGTTCTCCACATATCCTTTATAGGATGCGAGAAGGGTGGAGGATACTTTTACATTGGGTGGAGGGGTGCTAGACATGGCTATTGCCAAAGGATCGACAAGCAATGGCATAGGAATGAAAGCGTCTTCCAATTCCTTGACTCGGTCCTTCAGTTTGGCATTCTGGGTCTCGATGCATCCAACAGAATCATGAATTGCTTCTCCGGTCGCGGTGTGAAGTTGACAGATTTGAGATGGCCGCATGTTGGCAATGTCAACCTCTAAACGAGATTTTCCTTTGATATTTTTAACATTTTTTTTTCTCAAATATCAATATTTTGTTCTGACTATCAAAAACAACGCTCTGGAACACGAAGGATTCATCTTCATCAAAATTTTGGGTAACAGATATGTCCATTGGATGGCTATGGTGGATGTCATCTTGGGGCTGATCAAGGAAGGGGAACATGGCATCTAGATCAATGTCAACTTCCATGTTCTGACTCTGAATTTTCGGCTCTTCTACCTGACCCACATTTTTTTTTTCTTTTCTTCTCTACTGGAATCTTGTGAGAACTATCAATTTTAGAGTGAGGAGGGTCGTTATCTCCTCCTCCGTTTGAAGAACTATGGGTTTGTTTGTTGCTGTGATGGGCCTTTGGAGCGATGCTCCGGGATGTCGTACTTTTTGGAGTGGTATTTGCGGATTGAACACTCTTGTTGATTCCGTATTAATTCCATAATTAACCACTTTTTTGGATCGAGGATTCTCGGGCCGACGGGAAAAAATTTGGGCATCTATTATTCCACGCTCTACAAATAGCACTGACGATTCCACGATATAAAAATTCAGAACCTAACCTGTGCTAACTTATTACTGTCAAATATTTATATTGCAAAATTTAATTATACGAGAAAGTTTGCACAATCTGGTCGGCCGAGTGATATAAAAGTATTTCCACAAACGAGCAATATGAAAAAGAGTCATTCCATACTTAGGCACTTTTTTTATCGCGGGTTGGCGGCCTCACGGGTTGAAAAGAGAGTCTCTATTGTTCTGTGTCCTACAAATAGCACCCAAATTTCCACGATATACAAATTGTCAGGAGGACCTACGGGTTGCTTGGCTGAACATTGCATTTGATCGCGGGTTCACTGGCTGGCGAGGTGAAAATTAAGTATCTATCGTTTTGTGTCCTACAAATAGCACCTACAGTTCCGCGATATACAAATTCACACGCATACTTGTGGACAATTTCTATATAAAGTATGGAATGAGATTTTATACAACATATGCAGATCCCTCATTCCATACTTAGGTAGTTTTTAGATCATGGGCTCGTAGTCTGGCGAGTCGAAAAGAGAGTCTCTATTGTTCTGTCTCCTACAAATAGCACCCAAAATTCTGCGATATACAAATTGATAGTGTTCTAGAACATATGCGGATCCCTTATTCCATATTTGGGCACTTTTTGGATCGCGGGTTTGCGACCTGGCGGGATGAAAATTAAGTATCTATTGTTTCGTGTCCTACAAATACCACCTAGACTTTCGTGTCCTACAAATAGCACCTAGACTTCCGCGATATACAAATTCACACGCAGACTTGTGGACATAGTCTATATAAAGTATGGAATGAGATTTTATACAGCATATGCGGATCCCTCATTCCATACTTGGGCATTTTTTGGATCGCGGGCTCGCGGCCCGGTGGGCCGAAGATAGAGTCTTTATTGTTCCGTCTCCTACAAATAGCACCTAGACTTCTGTGATATACAAATTGATAGTGTTTTAGAACATATGCGGATCCCTCATTCCATACTTGAGCACTTTTTGGATCGCGGGTTCGTGACCTGGTGGGCTGAAAATTAAGTATCTATTGTTCTGTGTCCTAAAAATAGCACCTAGACTTCCGAGATATACAAATTGACATGCGGACTTTTGGACATAGTCTCTATATAAAGTATGAATGAGATTTTATACAGCATATGCAGATACCTCATTCCATACTTAGGCAGTTTTTGGATCGCGGGTTCGTTGGTTGACGCACCGAAAATAGAGTCTCTATTGTTCCATCTCCTACAAATAGCACCTAGACTTCCGCAATATACAAATTGATAGGTGGACTCGGGCTGGTTGGCTGAACATTGCACTTTTATTGTCCCGTAGCAATCCTGTATGAATTTCAAATTTAGCGTTTTTTTTTTATCGGGGGCTCTGGGGCTGGCGAGATGGAAATTGGGCGTCTATTGTTCTGTGCTCTACAAACACATTTTTCTAGAACATATGTGGATCCTTCATTCCATACTTCCACACTTTTTGGATCGCAGGTTCGCGACCTGGTAGGTTGAAAATTAAGTATCTATTGTTCTGTGTCCCACAAATAGCACCTAGACTTCCATGATATACAAATTGACACGCGAACTTGTGGACATAGTCTCTAAATAAAGTATGGAATGAGATTTTATACAGCATATGCAGAGATCCCGTATGAATTTCATATTTAGCGATTTTTTTTGATCGAGAGCTCTGGGGCTGGCGGGCTGAAAATTGGGCCTCTATTGTTCTGCGTTGTACAAAAACATTGTTCTAAAACATATGTGGATCCCTCATTCCATACTTGGTCACTTTTTGGATCATGGGTTCGTGACCTGGCAGGCTGAAAATTAAGTATCTATTGTTCTGTGTCCTACAAATAGCACCTAGACTTCCGCGATATACAAGTTGACACGCAGAATTGTGGAAATTGACTCTATATAAACTATGGAATGAGATTTTATATAGCATATGCGAATCCCTCATTCCATACCTAGGCAGTTTTTGGTTTGCGGCCTGGCAGGCTGAAAATAGAGTCTCTATTGTTTCGTCTCCTACAAATAGCACCCAGACTTCCGCGATATACAAGTGGACAGGTGGACTCGGGCTGGTTGGTTGAACATTGTAGTTTTATTGTCCCGTACAATTTTTTTTGATCGGGTCTGTGGGGCTCGTGGGTTGAAAATTGGGCCTCTATTGTTCCGCACTGTACAAACACCAGGCACATCTCCGCGATTTACAAATTGACAAACGGACCTGTGGGCTGCGTGGCTCAACATTGTAGTTTTCATTGATCCTTGTCCTCCGAATAGCCCTCAGAGTTCCGCGATATACAAATTAACAAATGGACTTGAGGGTTGGCGGGTTCAAGCTTGCCATTGTTTACAGATATTAATCCCTATCAACTATCTAACATATCTAAAAACATGATTTTCAATACTAAATTATTAATAATAATTTTTACTATTGCAGAATTTAATTAAATGAGAAAGTTTGTACAATTTGGTCGAGCGACCGATATAAAAGTTTTCCGACAAATGAGACATACATAATAAACATGCACTTTTAGAAAGTATGGACAAGAGATTTTATAGAGCATATGCGGATCCCTTGTTCCATACTTGGGCACTTTTTGGATCGCGGGTTCTCGGCCCGACGAGCTGAAATTTGAACCTCTTTTGTTCGGTGTCCTGTAAATATCACCCAGACTTCTGCGATATACAAATTGACAGGTGGACTTGCAGATTCCACATCTGGCGAGTTCAAGATTGCAATTGTTTAGCAATGCTCATCCTATCTAACTTCAACTAAAAACATTATTTTCAGATACTAAAATATTATATTAACTATTGTTATTGTACAAGTGAATTACATTAAATTATTAAAGGATGTTAAATCGCTTATTTTTAAAAAAATGAAGGAAACAAAAGAATTGTTTTGTAAAATTCTATCACCGCAAGCATAACAAGGACCGATTTCAAGTTTAAGGCCCTCTTGTTCATATGATAGCACAATTTCACTCCGCACAATATATATTTGTTGATTTCAAATTATTCCATGATATTAATTTTACCAAGTTCATCGAATAAGCAAAAATTGCGAAAACAACGATCAATTTGAATTTTAATAGCCTCTTGTTGGTATGATAGGACAATTGCACTTCACACACTATATATTCGTTGATTTCAAATTATTTCACAACAATAATTTGACCAAGTTCATCGATCAAGGAAATTTGCCAAAATAAGTCACATAGTACATTTGCATCACAACACCATAGAAATTATCAGGTGGATCTGCGTGCTAGCTGGCCAAAAAAATTCAATTATATTGTTCTGTGTCCTCTAAAGAAGAGTTGGAGTTCCACGGTATACAAATTGACAGACAAACCAGATAACCAAGAACCAACCATACTTTAAACAACCCAGAAGAAAGTTCTCAGAAGGTTCCATTGAGCAGAACCCATCGACCTTTGCACCAAACAATTTGATATAGAAAGAAAAGATGTTGGCACATTCCCTTTCTCTTGAAACGAACATTCATCTGGATGTTGAAAAAATATTATAGAGAGACATGAGGTATTTTCGTTTCCTCCCAAAGTTTGATTTAATATATTTTTTTTCCCTTCTTCAGCTAATATGCAAAATCGCATTGTCCTCATTTAAGGTGAATTTGATCTGTATCCGAAGCTGCTGCAACATATAGACACTGCTTGCCTTTTTTTGTAGATATGTTTCATACGACAACTCTGCCAATTCAAGAAGCACATTTTGTAACAGAGGCTGCCTAACTGAACACTGCACAGTTGTGTTTCCCAGGGTTCAGATAACACCATTGATGTAATGTCCATAAATATATGGACATTTTTCACCGCATCGCAGACAATCAATCGTATCATCATTTATCAAAGCAGAGGCAGAAGCAGCGGAATGACATTTTTCACATACAGGCTCAAAGGGGGTCGAGTACACATTGGCTTTAACTAAAGGACCTTCAACCTGGCAACACGAGCAAAGGGATTAATACACAACTGCATCCCCCCCCCCTTTAAAACAAAAAATAAAAAGTAAACAGGTGCAGAAATTTGTTGAAGGCTATTTCTATAAGCAAAGTGAGGATGATTTTGTGGATGTATACGCACAACAATTGTAGAGCTAGCTAGTTTCTCCAGATCCTCTACTATATCTTCTCGCAACTCTGTTACAAACGTTGCATGGGTTTTCCAAAAGATCCTTTCTCTAGCATCCTTCTTCTTTGTTATATTTTTGAACAACATAAGTAGAATCTTCCCTCTATGCAATTGTTGTTCCATTGACGAAAACAAATCTGAATACGTATCGAACAATTGTAGCAGCAACATGGAACAGTGAAATATTTATGTAACTTATCCGACATATCTGCAGATGCGAAAGTTAAGAACAAAACTGAATATGAAACGAGGTACCATGCCTTGTCATTGTCTGACTCTCCATCCTTTATATGGAGAATGTGTTGCAACCCAAATTTTCTCGCCAGTGTCACAACAGCCCTAATCATTTCGATTGGGTAAATATCAGTGCTTTGTGCAAGCTGCCTAATAGTCGAGTCCGGGAGGAAGCGATATTCTGAACAAATAGAAATAATTTTTTCCACAATGCTTGTTTCGTTGAGCAAAATAATTTGATCGCAATCACCATGGTCATATACTATTTTGGGCAATACATTAAAATTTGTAATGGATATCCCATTATGCAACAATATCTTTTCAGAATGTTTCTGGACAAGTTGTGGAGGAACAGTCAGTGTGACTGTCATCATGGCGTCCTTGTCTGTCATATCAGAACGCATAATGGATCTAATTTTGTTTGCCTTGTCCAAGTAGGTGGTATAGACAACCATTATGTCCCCGACGAACAGTTGTCCAGTTTGGCGACTGTTCAAGCCCTCTATTGACAGTACTTTGGATGTCACAACTCTAGACCTGATGAAATTTTTTGAACAGGAAAACTAAAGTGAATGGTAGTGTACTACAAGTACACGAATAGTATTGATGAACTATGGAGCCACAGTTTCACAACCACACCTCTTGATCTGCGGAACATGCAGCACATTCGGTGTTTTGCTTGTACTTGTTGATACTTCTTGCGAGCTGGAAACCATGTATTGCAAATGGCATCAACACATCCGCCATGCCATAGATGAATATATAGACTAGGAAATTTGTTTAGTAAACATAGTAAGAGCACAGCGTATGCATATTTACCTTTGGCCTTGTCGGTATGCCGATGTCTGGGATGACTAACTGCTCATGGCCATCTCACTAGTCCAACTTTTTTTGATGCAAGCATGTGCAGATGAACATCAAGACTAAAAAAATATATGCATTGTATATTGTCCATCGGAAGGACCAAATAACTGTAAAACTGTATGCATATTAATTTTTTAACTGGAGAAATGTTTAACAGTAAACAAGGCGTGACCACGGGTCACCATGACCAATCTGTATATCGCGGACCCCAGGAAGCCAGGGGAGCAATCTTCAACCTGCCAACCTGACAGTCGCAATCGACAAAGTGGGTAACTATGGAATAAGGTAGAAGAAAGACCACATATGTCAGTCCATTAGTCCGCCAACCGACGCACAAGGGAATTTTTGGAAACCACACTAAGCAGATGAATTAGAAAACAAAAGGGATAATAGAAAATGGAAAAAGTAGAAACAGGGAGCGCAGAAAGTCCCATTATTGCGAATTCATCGTTTTCAAGTCTAATATTATATTCTCCCACCTGGTTTGTATATTTAATTTACCGACACACTTGGTATACCTTTTAGAAGATTGTACCACAAAACCCTCTGCTGCTGCACAAAAGAATTCATCTCCTTGTCCAAGCAACATGTTTTTTCCAAGGCAGCAACGCCGAAGATGCAATCAAGACGAAGGCAAGTTAGTATGAAAACAAACATCTAAAATAAAAAGAAAAAGGTCTATTTACCTGCCAACGAGTCCTTCATCCTTTCCAACGATTCTGTTTCTTTAAATGCAACAATGCAACGCAAACACAACAAACATAAACTAGCTTAGTATGCAGGAAGGAACGTATGCAACCAAGATAACTTACCATGTAGGAAGGCATGCAACTAGTTTAACACATATACATACCATAAACGAAATACAAAACAATGCAAAATAAAACAACAGTACAAGAAATCACCTTTCTATATCCTCTTCAGCTGATGCAGTCAAGACTCCCTCCTTTTCTCCAGCTACTCTCTTTGTTTCAATGTGGGAACCCACAAAATTCAATGAACATCAATGAAAGCTAGTATTCATTGGAGAACAAGCAATATGTAGATACAACAAAACTAACTCAATGAACAGTTTACAAAGGCAAAAACATGAACCTTTGCGCTTATCTATCCATGGTTGTAAACATCTAGCGTTTTTTTCCCTGGCCAAAATATATTACAAGGCAAAAAATATCATGCAATTGCATGGCCGCAACTAAACAATTTCTGGTTTTCCCTGGAAATTCATCCAGATATGCCCTTTAACCATGTTCTTTATCCTCTACACAGACTGTTGTGGCCACGATACAAGTTCTCAGTTTTCTGTGGAAAACTACCCAGACATGCTTCCAGACATGAAAATATAATCTTGAAGAATCTTTGTTGCACATATCATATCTCAAGCACAACAAAAATTGTATCGTGCACACACCGGTCTATGTAGAGGAGAAAGCACATGTCATGTCATATCCGCACATTTGACCATACATGGTCTATCAATGTAGGTTGCATACATATGTTTTATTCCAACAAAAAATAACGGATATTGTAACTTCACATGTAATCCTCCAACAATTTTGTATGCAACTATTTTCTTTCATGGCAGGACTCGAGCACCAGGAAAATCTCATAGAATTACAGATAATAGCCTCTACAAAAATGACAAATAACACAACTGCAGATTGACTGGTGGGTGCAGGGGATGAACACCGTAAAGTGCCCCCAAAAAACAATAACAATCCAAAAAAAAAGAAAAAAGAAAAGCTCCAACCACCGCCGCTACACCCCAACCCTACAAGGCCGAACTACACCCCCAGGGCCCCAAAGCGCAAACCCCAGGAAAACAAAAAGAACCAACAACCTAGGAACCAATGAACCAGCAAAAGCCACCAACCCAGTAAACAACATATGTATCTCCAACGATTACGAAACTGCAGCCGAAGCAGAAAAGGAACCAGAAACATACAAGGAACATGCGACTACAAATAAGAAAACATTCTTACTTGCAAATTGCAAACACTGAACAACAAACAAGAAATACAAAATGAAAATATGGCATCGAAACTTACTCCGAAATGATGAAATGTAGAAGCACAGGTCAAATCGCGAGCGAAACAACAAAAACCAGCAACCGAGAAACCAACGAAGAAGAACCCTCACCGAACCAGTAAACAATGTATCTAGCTTCAACGATTACGAGGATGAAACAAACAATGGCAACACCTGACAAACCAACAAAGAAGAAACAGTGACTGAACCAATAAACAATGTATGTAGCTTCAATGGAAGAACAAGGATGAAACATACAATGGCTATTGAACTGGCATGTACTCTGAGAACCGTATTTACATAAACATTTAAGACTCTCAGGTTGTCTAAGGACCTCGAAGTATGAAAAAATTTAAGCTGTCAGAGGTGTTGGAGGATGTCGCGTCATGTAAACATTTACGCTGTCAGGCCTATTGAGGCATCTCGGAATAAGTGTCAATAAATTTCAAGAAATATACAAAGATTGGATATGAAAACATTTCAATATGCTTAGTACATATCAAAAGAGACAGATATATTTGGGTAGCAGAAAATGCTAATACAGACATTCGAACTAATGCTAGCATTAATCAACCTTCAAGCAATATACAGGAAAAATATATGATTAAAACATACTGTCTACGAGAAAAAAGTTTGGATATGTTGCCATATACTACACTGGGAATAATGAAGCCGACAATAAGACCTCCAATCTCTTAGCCAATCAGATCAGTACATATATGTTACTTTTTAATATATAAAAATATATGCTTTTAATTCCATAGCTCCAACAATAGGTATTGTGCAAATATTTCCGGTCAAAGGACAAACTAATATGTAGTCAATGCTTTATTGATCGCTGTAGTCCCCCTATGACTACGACAGGGACTAATAACCCCTATAACATTTATAACCTCGATAATTACTATAACACTTATATTTTTGATAACACTTATAACACCTATAACCTTAATAATCCCTAATCTATATAACCCTTAACATAATCCTCATAACCCTAGTCTCTATCACCCCTCTTAACATAACACCCATAACTCTAATCTTTCTCTCTCTATATATATTAACACTAATTAATAATCAATAACTACTATGTAATGAAGAGACACTTTACTGATGAAAAGTCATGTCTCTTAGGAAAGGGTACCCCTGTGTGGATATATATACAATCCTCATTCTCAATTGTAATAATATCATACTATTCATATTATTCATATTCGTATACATTTATTATATTATTATTTATCTAGATAGATTTCTATATAATGTTCCAAATATTTTGGATGTGTGGAGCCTAATCGTCTGGTCATTGACCACCACTGGCCTTTGGCCATTCATCATTCAAACTTCTGTTGAAGAAAAAAAATAATTAATTATTATTCTGCTAAATTTTCGTCGCTACATGAGAAGACTGTCTGCTACAAATTAAAAAAGAAAATAGACATCAAGAATATAAATAAGAGAAGTTGCCACAATCGATCTGTACAAAAAATGTCTTCATACGATCTATACAATTTTAGTGTTGTCTGTTGTACTACTGCCACATTCTATTGTCGTGTAGTGTTGTACGATCACCAAATTAATTACATCCGCCACTGTATTCACCATAAAATTTTCACACCAAAATAAAGATTATGTACAGTCACAAACATACCACTTAAAATGAGGAATTCGTTTTAAGACAATTATTCCGCTACAAATTTAGAAGAGAAATTGGAAAAAAATAAAAATATACGAAAGAGAATTTGAAATTTTGTTCCACATCAACTATACAATTGAACCACCAATTTACATATGAGTGGACATTTAAATGGTGTTGGCTAGCTGTTCTACGAAATAATTTTTTTTCACTAGAATCTGGCGATATAAATTTACACGAATCACTATTTTTTGTTGTTCAAAATCCATTTCTGAATGCAGAAATGGATTCAACATGATGAAAACCCCCAAGACAGTGTGATTATACAAAAATAATCACTTAAATCTAAGAATCCAACAATTTCTCATCGAATTTCGAGCAAACATCCCCGAAAAAATCATTATTTCATAGAACGTTTAACCTACCACCATTTAATTTACATTTAATTTAAATTGATATGAACATGTTCATAATCTGTATCCATAAAAGTTGTTTCCAGTGTGCATTCAATTAAATCATGACCTATTGGTTGAATATATCGTTGCCCGAGGGTAAGGAAGAATCGTGGGGTTAATACTACGGATCTTTGAAATCACCACATAATATTTTACAAGATCGCGGTGTCAAATCAAATCTAAAGAAGGGGGCATAACCAAGGGTCAAACATTTTGATCTTTCAAAATTAAGATTGACCCAAAATCGTGGTTTTTGAACCTTAGTCTTGGTGCTATATTAATACAAAGAGTTTTTTTTTTTTTTTTTCCCACGGA
>JASDQU010586210.1:0-15556 GCA_032191745.1 Picea mariana | reverse complement strand
TAGTCTGAATAACCCTACTCCTCCTAATGAAGGAATCATAGCATGCCTCCCTATAGCTTCCTAAGTTCTCTCTGTCATGATATTCACTTGTGTCTCTTCATCCAGAACATAGTCAATGTTGAAGTCTCCTATTCTTTCTTCAAGGCATTTTTTTTCTTTGAAGATCTCTGATAAGCTGATATGTCGATGGTCATTCATGGTTTCCTTCATTTGTAGCAATACTTTCTCTGATTCTTTTTGGGATTCTGCTATAGTTTCTGGATCCGCCTTAGGGTTTTCCTGATTTAGATTCATTCTTTCAACTTTAGCAATCATTCTAGGGCAATCCAACACTTCATGGTCCATAGCTTTGCAACAAAGACATCTAGGTCTTCTTACAGGGCATTCCTTAGCAAGATGTCCTGGTCTTCTGCAGCTGTAACAGAGGGTTAATCCTCTCTTTCTTTTAAATGATCCCCATCTTCTCCTTTACTGTGTGCTAGGAGTATAGGAGCTAACCTGCAACAAATTCTTTCTAGGATCCTGCATCCATTTGTTAGCCCAAACATTATTTCTATGCATAGTATAACACATTTTTCACTATTCTTGTCAGATCTATTAATATCAAATCTTCCTTCATCTATCAATACCCTAGTTTTTGAACTAGGACAGACTCTATTAAACATACCTAGATCCATACTCTAGAAACAAAAATTTCCACTTATCTTACTTCTATAGAGCACAAAGCTTCTAGATCTAAAAATTTTCACTATTCTTACCTTTATCAGAGCACAAAGCTTCAGATCTTACCTCTTTTAATCAGAAATTCTCACTTTTACCTTTCTTAGAGTAGACAACTTTCAGATCTTTCTTATCTCCTTCAGATCCAACTTCTTTTCTTCAGATCGGGCTTCTTTCTTTTAGCACAAATATTTATAAATCAAGTAGAATAATGCACACTAGAGCGACGGATCTATGCACATAGCTTTCACAACTTCAGGATGAATCTTTTCACAAAGCTTCTTCTTTCTTAGTTCCCAACAATCACAGTTTCAGGTCCCGACAATGGAACCATTTGTTGGCACATGGGCAGACCCATGGTTCAATGCTACAACAATGCACCAACAAAACCCTAACTACCAACCCTTTCGTCAACACCTGCGAAGCAGATGAAGTCTCACCCAAGGTAGAGGTAGGGGTGGTTGCGAGACTCAGGTGTCTGCAACCTTAGCTGGGACACAGATCTATGATTATGATACTTAATAGAGACTTAGCACCGTCATATCCTCAATATGCAATCAATATCTACTTCATTGATAAAACAGAGCTTCACAACATTCACACTGATCTAATGTAATTAAGCACTTAACACAAACAGATGGAACAGATCTAGCAGAAGCAAGCACTAAGCACACTCATAGAGGTCAGATCTAACATTCATAGCACAAAGCATAAGTAGATCTATCTATCTATATCAAAGCACTTAGCAAGAGAAGTTATAAACACATCAAGATAAGCAAAAAGCAAAACAACACGGTGTTTACGTGGTTCACCCCCACCCTGGGGTTACGTCCACCAACTCTTCTTCTTTATTGTCTTTAGTCAATTGGTTACAAGAACAGAGCCTCAAAACACTACTTTTCCTAGGGCAACAGATCTGCGCACCTCGCTAGATCCCCCTTCCTTGCGTTACAACACAAAGCATTTCACATCCTGTTACAATACCTTGCACCTAGCTCTACAAGTCTCTCACAGTATGCACAAAGCATCTACACACCATACTTGCACGTAGCACTTAGCTATCTTACATACACCACATAGATGCACCACTGCTTCTATCTAGCCTAAGCATCTATTTATATATTACAAAATAGGCCTAAACATGGTTAAACCCATGGGTCGACATCCCAATCCCGTTACATAATCCCAAAAACCCAAAAAGGACCCAAAAAGGGGCCGAGATCCCGTGATCTCCGCTTTGTCTTGCGCTCCTCCTTCGACATGCGGTCAAAGTTCAAAATAGGTTGACATGACCAAGAATCTCCCAAAACTTAGTCAAGGGCCAACACTTGTAAAGCTCACAAGGAATACCATCATTACCTGTGGAATTCCCATTTTGCATTGAAGAGAGCGCAACAAAAAATTCATCCTTCATAAAATCTCTTTCCAATCTATCCTGATCTACAATTAATACTTTGCGTGGCACAACTCTGTAGCAAGCATCCCTAACAATCACAACTAAATTTGATAAGTGGTAATGAGAGAAAATGTTTTGAAAGTGACCACTAAACATACCTCAAATATTTGTTGGGTTCTCTTCAAGAGTCCCATCTTCTCTGTGTAGACAATTAACCATGTCAACCACAACTTTCCTCTTCAATCAGTAAAAAAAGAACTTATATCCATCATCACCCTCCTGGATCTGCTGAATTCAAGCTTTGACTTGAGCCCCTCTAGCGATATAATCCTCCTTGTGAACCACCATATCGAACCGAGTTGCATCCTCTTGAAGAGTGATTTTGAGAAGGTCATCCTCCAAAAGAATACAGATCTCCTCTAATTTTTTTGAGCCTCATGAATCTCTTTCCTATGCTTCCATGCAATCAAGCGACCCCATCCCCTCATAAAATTCACAGCAAGATGAATGACCACCTCCCACCATAAAATCCAACCTTTGTCCCCCGTAGGACGAGAAACAAGATTCCACACAGTATGCACCAAAGCCTTGAAATATGCAGACTCCAAATGGGAGACATTAAGATTGAAAAAAAATGAAGGTTTGGAGTCCACCACCTGACATACCCAAATAGAAATCATAATGGGCAAGTGATCTAAACCTATAGCTGCAATTAGCACACCAGCTGGATGCATATTCCTAGAAAAGGAGATATCATCCCTTGGGCCATAGATACGATACATAAGTGTGAACCCTAGAATATCCTTTTCTAAATTTGGACCAGGTAAACCATCCACCATATTCAACCCCTTTCTCCCCCCAATTGGGGTCGAATAGTTGAAGAGAAGCTTTACACCTAGACCAATATTGCTTCTCTAAACCACCGATCACAGAGCCAACCCCTCCTCCCTATCACTATCCCATTCGACCATGTTAAAATATCCACCAAGTATCCACTCAACATATGGAAGAGAGATATCCATCCATGTCTAGAGACGGGTACATGAAAGGCTAAAGTTTGGAACATACACAAAACAAAAACACAACAATCTCTTCTGAAATAAAAAAGTAATCCACACACAACAATTTCTCAGGTCACTCCCCTAAGATGTAACAAAACTCTATAGATAGGAGGAAATATATAACACCACCCCACCTCTTCCATGAACATGATCTGTGGCCCAAAATGAACCATTCCAAACATAACTCATGTGATTGAAAAGATCAAATCCTGAATACTTGACCTCCTGCAAAAAAACTATTTATTTCCTGAACTTTTGAAGAACTACTCGAATAAACTGCTTCCTACCTAAGATCGTCATCCCACTGACATTGCATGAAAAAAAATATCTTCATTCAAAGAATAATGGATTGGCCAAAGTACAAAAATTATTAGACATCGCCAAGGAAGGTGCTCCCCTGTCAGGATACTGGGCCATTTCTTCCTTAAAAGACTTTACTCACGGGGATGGGCTCACAATACTAGCAGGATTGTCCAAATATATAGGGGATGAATCCCCCTTACACTTATTGTATTTAACTCGCAATCCATCATCTACCTCCATATTTTGAATAGGAGCACTACCAATAACTTAAGTTGTATGCATGGTTTGAGCCAGACGATTAATTAGAGGAACCAGAGGAACTCCAAAGTTGTTGGGAACTGATTGGTTTATCTTTAGAAGTCTTGTGAACCACTACTCCCTCAGTCCTGCTACAAGATACATGCCTCAATATAGGAACAAGCCCTCCCACAAGGGCCTTAGATGTGCCCTCCTTAGAATACCGAGTTGAACCAGATGAGGAACTTGGCTAGCCAGATGGAGCCATCGATGTTGAAGCACTAACATCACCTGGAGATGGAATATCCCTTGGAGGGGGATTTTGATGGGGATGATCCTAGATGAGATGATCTTGAGCTTGGCAGGCAAAGAAGAAATTTAGAAAATTTAGATAACAAGCTTTCTACTGTCAGACTCCATCCATAATCATCACATAAATAAACAATGATCATTTCTTCTTCAGATCAAACTCCAGATAAACTCTCAGGTTAGGTCGTAAAGAGTTACATTTTCCATCTGGATCAAAATCTTACCAAACCGATTAACAAACAAATATATAAAATGCCTCAAATCAACTGAAAACACAAGAAACTTGATCCACAATGGGTAGTTTGCTTGACCATGATTGTCTAGGTTAAAATCATCTCTCCATGATTGCACATAAGCTAGGGAACCTGCAATATTCTATGTAATGTATTGTAGAACTTTCCAAGATGTTGATTCAGTTTTGAATAGGAGATAAACATATTTATACCCCAAACCCCAGTTTGAATTCAAAAAACTCCTTTCACTTCCCAGTTCAAAAAACACCATGTATTGAATGTTGCCTCATCTAGCATGCGACGAAGGAAATAGAATATCACCCCATGGGGATCTAAATTTTTGTGTCCCTCTGCATAATCCTTGTTATTGGATAAAAAGAATTAAAATCCACTTCACCAAGATCCACATTGGTATGAGTGGTAGGGATCTCATCCATTTCAAAGACCAAGGCTGAATAAGTAGGCCGAGTCAAAGGAGGCACCTCGCCAAGTTCGATCAACAACTTCCCATTAATTCTAATTGAGTCCAACTGAACAACGATGATTTAAACCTCTAGCTGTAGATCTGAAGAAATAATAACCAAGGAAGAATCATCATTTTAGGTTTCAAAATAATTACCTACACTGTCACCTGGGATAGATTGAGAATTAGGTAAAACCAATGGGTTGAGATGAGACAGCGGGGGTCATTATGCTGCATTGCTAACTAATAAGGGAGGCATACATTAGAGAGTTATCATACAATGAACCAAATCAACCTTATGAATCAACACAATAATCTACATATATAGAGAGGCATACATTAAAGAGTTATCATACAATGAAATAAATTAATAGTTTGTGCCTAATTAAATATGACATTATTTAATTTTTCTAAATGAGAAAAATCTCTTCAATTCTAATTGGTTTCCATGTTGCTGAAAACTTTATGACCCAAAAAAGTTTATCTCCTAAGAGAATATCTTTCTAGGATATGGATGAAAAGATGGACTCACCACAAAACTTAGAGACATAACCCTTGGTAGAGTTGGGATATACATAATACCCCAAAACATGTTTGAGGTTTTAGATTTGACCACGTAATGGACACTTATCTTGAGGGATGTCAAGGTGAATCAACCTATTGTGAAGAATTGATCCCTTAAGAATGAGGGACCAAGAAAAGAAGGCATTTTTAGGTTAATCCAAACATTTCCATATGCTATGTTGTTGGAACATTCAAGTCATTTCCTTATATTAGATACAACAAATATTATTTAGTTTATCATTAAATATAGGATAATGAAAAAACCACTTGCAGCCATCAACACATTTATGCTTCTTAAAGGTTTTTGACTTGTTAAAATTCTGGTATTCCCACCAAGCTTCAAGTTGTGATTGCAAGCCTAACATTATGAGAAGATAATCTAGGACAATATTTTATAATGTGATCAAAACCTGACGTGTCTAGGTTTTCCAACCAAATTTTAAATTTATACTCCAACTAATGTCACAATCCCGATTTTGGGCATTGAATATGTCCCTAACAATGTGCATGCCTCTTATAAAAAATTTCAAAGTAAAGAATCATGCAAACTTAGCCATGTTTTTCCTTCATGCAATGGACAAGAGACCACCATAAGGATTGGTTATTAAATAATAAACCAAAATTGAGAGCTTGACCTTTCTAGATGAAATGGAACTTTAGTGCCTCTTAGACTCTCCAAATAATCTGACCAACATAATTTATTTTCACCTTCACACAATGTATAATGGCAATATGAGTTTTCAAACATCCAAGAGTTATTAGTCCCTACCGTAGGCATCGAGGGACTATAGCGATCGATAATTCATTGACCTCACATTAGTTTGTCCTTTGACCACAAATATTTGCATAATATCTATTGTTGGAGCTAGGGAACTAAAAGCATTGAATTTTATATAATAAAAAGTACCATATATGTAGTGATCTGATTGGATAACAGATTGGAGGTCTTATTGCCGGCTTCACTATTCCCAATGTTTTATATGTTAGCATATCCAAACTTTTTCATCATCTATAGTCTTTTTGAATCATATATTTTTCTTATACATTGCTTGAAGGTGGATTAATGCTAGCATTAGTTTGAATGTTTGTCTTAGCATTTTTCTGCTAGCATTGTCTTAGATCATATACAATGTTTTTTTATTTGTACTAATCATATTGAAATGTTTAGATCTCCAAGCTTTATAGTGATCGATAATTCCAAAGTTTATAACATCCTTGCCACATGTATTTGTATTGAAATGTATTGACACCTTTTTTGAGGTGCTTGAATAGGCCTGACAGCTTAAATGTTTACATGACGCAAGGTCCTCCAATAGGCTTGACATCTTAAATGTTTGCATACCGCGAGGTCCTTAGACAGTCTGACAGACTTAAATGTTTATCTAAATACGCTTCTCAGAGTACATTTTTCGTCAAAATTTTCCATACAATGTTGCAGTGATTTTGCACAATATTGTTGTCCACCGCTAGTTGAATAGGCATTGTATCTTTCATCCTTCTTATAGCCTTGCAATGCAATTTCGTCATCATCGAAGCTACATACATTGTTTACTAGTTCGGTGAGTTCTTCTTCTTCACTGGTTCATCGGTTCCTTCTTGTTGTTGTTGTTTGGTTCACAATTTGACATGCGCTTCTGCCTTTCATCGTTTCAGAGTAAGTTTCCATGCCATAGTTTCATTTTCTATTCCTTGTTTGTTGTTCAGTGTTTGCAGTTTGCAAGTAAGAATGTTTGCTTATTTCTACTAGCATGCTCGTCGTATGTTTACGGTTCCTTCTGTGCTTCGGCTGCAGTTTCGTAATCATTGGAGATACACATGTTGTTTACTGGTTCAATGGTTGTTGCTTGTTTGTTGGTTCATTGGTTCATCGGTTGCCGGTTGTGTTTTTTTGGCTCAACTTTACACTTTGGGTCCCTGGGGATGCAGGTGCATGCTTGTACTGTTCTTTCATATTGCATTTTTTTGTATTTCATTTATTGTCTATTTATCTGTTCACCTAGTTTATTGTATGTAGATGTTGCGTACCTTCCTACATAATAACTTATCTTCATTACATGTCTTCCTGCATACTAACCTACTTCATGTCCATTGTATTTTTGTTGCATTGGTACATTTAAACAAACAGAATGGATGGAGAGGATGATGGACTCTTTGGAGGGAATGTAGACGAGGAATTACAGAAGTGGATACCTATTCATTTTTTCATTTACTGTCTGTATATTTGTTGTGCTTGTTCTGCTGCTTTGCACCTTTTTATTTTTATTTTTTTTGGTTCTTTTCTTCCTTCAAATATAATATATTTCTGTGTATTCTCATGTGAATCATATTCTGTTTGCTGTTACATTGGAATAAATAGACATGTTTCTCCTTCTTTTACATGTCTGTCTTCATACTAACTTTCCTTCATGTCGATTGCATATTCGACGTTGCTACCTTGGAAGAAATAGGTTGGTTGGACAGGAAGATGAATTGTTCTGTGAAACAACAAAGGGTTCTATGGTACAATCTTTGAAAAGGTATACCAACTGTGCTGGTAAATTAAATATACAAACCGGGTGGGGGAATATAATATTAGACTAGAAAACGATGGCTTGGTAGCAATGGGCCTTTCTGCCCTCCCTATTTCTACTTTTTCAATTTTCTATTATCCCTTTTGTTTTCTAATTGATTTGCTTAGTGGTCTTTCTGAAAATGCCTTGGTGTGCCAGTTGGCAAACTAACTATTTCACATCTATGGTCACACTTCTACCTTATTCCATAATTACCCACTTTGTCGATTGTGGGTGCCGGGCTGGCGGGTTCAAGATTGCTCCCTTGGCTTCCAGGGGTCTACGATATATAGATTGGTCGTGCTGCCCCACCCTCATGCCCTGTTTACTGTTACACATTTTTCCAGTCAAAAAAATCAGATGCATACAATTTTACGCTTGTTTAGTCCTTTTGATGGAAAATATACAATGCATTTGCTTGTTTAGTCCTGATGTTCATCTGCACATGCTTGCATCATAAAAAGTTGGACTAGTGACATGGCCATGAGCAGTCAGTCATCCCAGACATCAACAGATCGACAAGGCCAAAGGTAAAGATGCATACGCTCTTATCTTAGTATGTTTACCAAACAAATATCCTCAGTTATTTATTCATCTATGGCATGGTGAATATGTTGATGTCATCTACAATACATGGTTTGCAGTTCACAAGAAGTATCAACAAGTACAAGCGAGACGTCGAACATAACGCATGTTCCATAGACTAAGAGGTGTGGTTGAAAAACTTCGGCTCCATATTTCATAGAAGCTATGCGTGTACTTGTAGATTTATTCTAGTGAAAGAAGAATACAAAAAAAAATGCACACTACCATTCACTTTAGTTTTCTTGTTCAAAAATTGTCACCAGGTCTAGAGTTGTGACACCCAAAGTACTATCAATAGAGGGCTTGAACAGTCGCTGAAATGGACAAGTGTTCATCGAGGACATAATGGTCATCTATAGAACCTACTTGGACAAGGAAAACAAAACTAGATCCATTATGTGTGTTGACATGACAAACAAGGAGGGCATGATGACAGTGACATTGACTATTCCTACACAACTTGTCCAAAAACATGCAACAAAGATATTTCCGGGTAATGGGATATCCATTACAAATTTTAATATATTGCCCAAAATAGTATATGACTGTGGTGATTGTGATCGGATTATTTCCCTCAATGAAACAATTATTGTGGAAAAAATTACCGTTGTTTGTTCAAAATATCGTTTCGTCCTGGATGTGACTATTAGCCAACTTGCATAGAGCAGTGATATTTACCCAATCAGAACCATTGGTGCAACTGTCACATTGGCGAGAAAACTTTTCTCGCAACACATTCTCCATATAAAAGATGGAGAGTCGGAAAACGATAAGGAAATGGTATCGCTTTCCATATCTAGTTTTGTCCTTTACTTTCGCATGTGCATGTATCTTGGGTAACTTACAAAAATATTGCTCCGTTCCATGTTGCAGTTGAAATTGTTCGATACCTATTCAAATTTGTTTTCGTCAATGGAACAACAATTGCATAAAGGGCAATTTCCACTTATGCTCTTAAAAAATATAACAAAGAAAAGGGATGTTAGAGAAAGGATCTTTCGCACAACCCAGGAAATGTTCGTAACAGAGTTGCGAGCAGATATAGTACAAGATCTGAAGAAAATAGCTATCTCTACAACTTTTGTGTGTATACATCCACAAAATCATCCTCACTTTGCTTATACAAATAGCCTTCACCAAATTTCTGTGGTTTTTTTTATTAATTTTTTGTTTTTTTAAGGGGGTGGGGGGTGGGGGGGGGTTCAATTATGTATTATATTTTTCAATGTATTAATTCCTATGCTCACGTTCCCAGGTTGAAGGTGTTTTGGTTGCAGCGAATGCGTACTTGACTCCCTTTGACCCTATATGTATGAAATGAAACTCTCCTGCTTCTACCTCCGCTTTGATAAGTGATGATACGATTTATTGTCTGCGATGTGGTGAAAAATGTCCATATATATATGGACATTGCCTCAATGCTGCCATCCAAACCGTGGGAAACACAACCATGTATTGTACAGTTAGGCAGCCTCTGTTACAAAATGTGCTTCCTAAGTTGGCAGAATTTTCGTATGAAACATATCTACAGAAAAAGGCAAGTAATGTCTACATGCTGCACGACTTTCAGATACACAACAAATTTACCTAAAATGAGGATAATGCAATTTTGCATATTTGTTGAAGAAGGAAAAAAAAAACAAAAAACATATCAAACTTTTGCGGGAAACGAAAATATCGCATGTGTCTCTGTAATATTTCTTCAACATCCAGATGAATGTTCGTCGGACTTGAGTACTTGAGATTGCATGCGCATAAGATTGTTCGGTCCAAAATTGGGAAGCATGGAAACAAACCCCATATATGCCATGGCCCCAGTTATTTTATACTGGGAACATATACCAAATGTAAGAGAAAATGAATGTTGCGACGTCTTTTCTTTGTATATCAAATTGTTTGATGCAAAGGTTGATGCGTCTTGCTTTATGGAACCTTGTGGGAACTTGCTTGCGGCCTGTTTGGAGTTTAGTTGGTTCTTGATTGTATGCTTTGTCTCTCAATTTGTATATCGCGGAACTCCGAGTGTTGTTTGGAGGCCACGAAACGATAGATTGCAATTTTTTAGCTAGCTAGCCCGCAAATCTGCCCGATAATTTGTATGGCGCTGTGACGCAAATGTAGTATGTGGCTTGTTTTAGCATTTTTCCTTGATCGATGAACTTGGTAAAATTAATATCCTAGAATAATTTGAAATCAACGAATATATACTGTGCGAAGTCCAATTGTGCTATCATATCAACAAGATGCCCTTAAAATTCAAATTGGTTGTTTTTATGCTTGCGATGATAGAATTTTAAAAAACTTTGTTTTGTTTCCTTCATTTTTTTAAAAATAAGCGATTTAACATCCTTTGATAATTTTATGTAATTAAATTGTACAATATAAATATTTAATATTAATAATTTAGTGTTTGAAAATTATGTTTTTTAGATAATGTTAGATAGGATGACCATCCATAAACAATCACAATCTTGAGCCCGCCAGTCCTGGAGTCTGTTTGTCAATTTGTATATCGCAGAACTCCGAGTGTTGTTTGGAGGACACAGGACAATAGAAGTGCAATGTTGAGCCAGACAACCCGCAAGTTTGCCTGTCAATTTGTACATCGCGGAACTCTAGGTACTATTTGTAGGACACAGAACAATAGAGGCTCAATTTTGAGCCCACCAGCCCAAGAACCCGCGATCCAAAAAGTGGCTAAGTATGGAATGAGGGATCCGTACATGCTCTATAAAATCTCATATCCATACTTTATAAAAGTACATATTTAGTATGTATTACTCGTTTCTCGAAAAATTTGTAGGTGTGGAAGTTGGCATATGCACGTGTTCAGATTTCCATTTAATTTTATATCACCAGCCCGACCGATCACTTCCCTGTTTCAAATTGTACAATATAAATATTTAATATTAATAATTTAGTATTGAAAATAATGTTTTTAGATAATGTTAGATAGTTGATAGGGATTACCATCCATAAACAATCATAATCTTGAGCCCACCAGCCATGGAGTCCGTCTATCAATTTGTATATTGCGGAACTTCGACTACTGTTTGGAGGACACAGAACAATAGAAGTGCAATGTTGAGCCAACCAACCCGCAAGTCCGCTTGTCAATTTGTATATCGTGAAATTTTGGGTGCTATTTGTAGGGCACATAACAATAGAGTCCCAATTTTGAACGCACCAGCCCGAGAACCCGCGGTCCAAAAAGTGGCTAAGTATGGAATGCAGGATCCATACATGCTCTATAAAATCTCATGTCCATACTTTATAGTACATATTTAGTATGTATTACTCATTTTTTTGGAAATATTCTAGGTACGGAAGTTGGCGGATTCACACCTTCAGATTTCACTTACTTTTATATCACCAGCACGACCGACCACTTCCCTGTTTCATATTGTACAAACATTTTGGCTCGTGGTTTTTCGAATATGCGAGTTACCAGATAGGCGGGTTCAATATTGATCATTTATGTAATTAAATTGTACAATATCAATATTTAATATTAATAATTTAGTCCTTGAAAATCATTTTTTTTTTATAATGTTAGATAGTTGATAGGGATGACCATCTATAAACAATGGCAATCTTGAGCCTGTCAGTCCTAGAGTCCATATGTCAATTTGTATATCGCGGAAGTACGACTGTTGCTTGGAGGACACAGAACAATAGAAGTACAATGTTGAGCCAACCAACCCACAAGTCTACTTGTCAATTTGTATATCACAGAACTCTGGGTGCTGTTTGTAGGGCACAAAACAATATAGGCCCAATTTTGAGCCCGCCAGCCCGAGAACCCGTGATCCAAAAAGTGGCTAAGTATGGAATGAGGGATCTGTACATGCTCTATAAAATCTCATGTCCATAGTAAAAAAGTACATTTTTAGTATGTATTACTCGTTTCCTCCGAGTGCTGTTTGGAAGACACAGAACAATATAAGTGCAATGTTGAGCCAGCCAATCCACAAGTTCGTCTGTCAATTTGTATATCGCGGAACTCTAGGTGCTATTTGTAGGATACAGAGCAATAAGGGCCCAATTTTGAGCCCGCGAGACCGAGAACCCATGATCCAAAAAGTGGCCAAGTATGGAATGCAGGATCCATACATGCTTTATAAAAATCTCATGTTTATACTTTATAAGAGTACATAATTAGTATGTATTACTCGTTTTTCGAAAAATTTCTAGGTGCAGAAGTTGGCGGATTCACGTCTTCAGATTTCACTTACTTTTATATCACCAGCCCGACCGACTGCTTCCCTGTTTCATATTGTAATAAATGAATATAAACTTGTCGAAGTCCAATTGTGCTATCATATCAACACGAGGCCCTTAAAATTCAAATAGCCCACAAGTCTGCTTGTCAATTTGTATATCGCAGAACCTGGGTGCTATTTGTAGGGAACAAAACAAAAGAGGCCCAATTTTGAGCCCGCCAGCCCGAGAACCTACGATTCAAAAAGTGGCTAAGTATGGAATGAGGGATCCGTACATGCTCTATAAAATCTCATGCCCATACTTTATAAAAGTACATATTTAGTATGTATTACTCGTTTTTCGAAAAATTTCTAGGTGCAGAACTTGACGGATACACATGTTCAGATGTCCACCCAATTTTATATCACCAGCCCGACCGACCTATTCCCCGTTTCATATTATACAAAATTTTTGGAACATAAGTTTCCAAATATGCGGGTTTTTCTTTTAAATAAGATATTTAACATCCTTTAATAATTTTATGTAATTAAATTCTACAATATCAATATTTAATATTAATACTTTAGTATTGAAAATAATGTTTTTAGGTAGTGTTAGATAGTTGATAGGGATCGCCATCTATAAACAATCGCAATCTTGAACCTGCTAGCCCTGGAGTCTGTCTGCCAATTTGTATATCGCAGAACTTCGAGTGCTATTTGGAGGACACAGAACAATAGAAGTGAAATGTTGAGCCAACCAGCCCACAAGTCCACCTGTCAATTTGTATATCGCAGAAATATTGGGTGTTATTTGTAGGACAAAAAACAATAGAGGCCCAATTTTGAGCCCGCCAGCCCAAGAACCCGCAATCCAAAAAGTGGCTAAGTATGGAATGCGGGATCCATACATGCTCTATAAAATATCATGTCCATACTTTATAAAAGTACATATTAAGTATGTATTACTCGTTTTTTCGGAAAATTTCTTGGTGCGGAAGTTGGCGGATTCACGTCTTCAGATTTCAGTTACTTTTATATCACCAGCCCGACCGACCGCTTCCCCATTTCATATTGTACAAACTTTTTTGTCTAATTAAATTGTACAATATCAATATTTAATATTAAAAATTTAGTATTGAAAATAATGTTTTTAGATAATGTTAGATAGTTGATAGGGATTAACATCCATAATCAATCACAATATTGAGGCCGAAAGCCCTGGAGTCCGTTTGTCAATTTGTATATCTTCGAACTCTGAGTGTTGTTTGGAGGACACAAAACAATAGGAGTGCAATGTTGAGCCAACCAGCCCGCAGGTCCACTTGTCAATTTGTATATCGCAGAATTCTGGGTGCTATTTGTAGGCCACAGAACAGTAGAGGCCCAATTTTGAGCCTGTCGGCCCAAGAACTTGTGATCCAAAAAGTGGCTAAGTATGGAATGCGGGATCCGTACATGCTCTATAAAATATCATGTCCATACTTTGTAGACGTACATATTTAGTATGTATTACTCGTTTTTTGAAAAAATTCTAGGTGCGGAAGTTGGCGGATTCACGTCTTCAGATTTCACTTACTTTTATATCACCAGCATGATCGACCACTTCCCCATTTCATATTGTACAAACTTGTACAATATCAATATTTAATATTAATAATTTAGTATTGAAAATAATGTTAGATAGTTGATAGGGATTACCATCCATAAACAATCGCAATCTTGAGGCCGCCAACCCTGGAGTCCGCCTGTCAATTTGTATATCGCGGAACTCCGAGTGTTGTTTGTATGACACAAAAAATAGGAGTGCAATGTTAACCCAACCAACCCGCAGGTCCGCTTGTCAATTTGTATATCATGAAATTCTGGGTGCTATTTATAGGCCACATAACAATAGAGGCCCAATTTTGAGCCCGCCATCCCGAGAACCCATGATCAAAAAAGTGGCTAAGTATGGAATGCGGGATCTGTACATGCTCTATAAAATCTCATGTTCATACTTTATAGTACATATTTAGTATGTATTACTCATTTTTTGGAAAATTTCTAGGTGCGGAAGTTGGCGAATTCACGTCTTCAGATTTCACTTACTTTTATATCACCAACCCAAACAATCGCTTCCCCGTTTCATATTGTACAAAATTTTTGGCTCACGGTTTTTCATATAGGTGAGTTATCGGTTCAATATTTCATTTCCATTGTTCCGTTGCTTGTAAACAACACCCTGACTTTCGCGATCCACAAATTAGCAAACAAATTGAAATAAAAGAATATATACTATGCGAATTCTAATGGAACAATCATATGAACAAGAGGACATTGAAATTCAAATTTGTCGTTGTTATACTTGCGGTGAAGTTAACAATACAAAACCTTTACTTAAACATCCAAAAAATGTTTTTCTTGTAACTTTTCGATGCTTCTCTTATACAAATAGATCCTGGAAACTATAAACATCGCTCACTGTATCTATTCCTTGATTGAAGAACCTGTTAACATGTTTAATGCACTCCATAGTTACTATTAAGACCAATTCCCGCTTCTGAAAATTGCCATCTGCTTTCTCTTTTCCCTCTGCTTTCCCTTTCTTTACTTACTCATTTTTCAGAAAATGTCTAGGCGCGGGACTTGGTGGATTCACGTCTTCAGATTTCCATTATTACTTTTATATCACTAGCCTGATTGACCGCTTCCCTGTTTCATATTGAACAAACTTTTTGAATCGCGGGTTCCTGCATAGGCGGGTTCAACATTGCATTTCCATTGTTTTGCCGCCTGCAAATAGCACCCAGACTTTCGTGATTTACAAATTAGCAAACAAATTCCCCTTCATCTCGTATGATTTCGCTTTCTGTTTACTTAGTCCTTTTTTCGAATGTCTCATGATTTTATATACAGAACCTAAAGTTCAACAATATACAAATTGCCCTCTCG
>JASDQU010586209.1:112814-128695 GCA_032191745.1 Picea mariana | reverse complement strand
ACAATTGATTCATGCCCCCGTCTCAGTTGTCTTAGTATTTTCAACATAGGTCTATGGTTTTGGGCTCCATTTTATCCAAGTGAAGTCCCAAACTTGAGAAGCTTCACTTATGACAACAAAACTAGGTAGATCGTGCAGGAACAAATAAAGAAAGTGCCAAAAACTCAAGGGATGAAAATATTGGTCCTTACACGAGTTATCATAAAAGAGGATGTTAGGGAAAATCCCATAGCTACCCTTACAACTAGCATTGCATTCATGAATGCCAATGAAGAAAATATTAGGAGGTTGTGCCAGCAAAATCATGAAAAAGAGGAAAGAGTCAAGGAACTGGAAGAGAGACTCCAACAAGGAAAAGTTGATGAAAGAAGTATGCATAATTTTAAAGCCAGTGCTGAGAAAGTTAGGAAAGAAATGGAAAAGGCCATTATAAATATGTATGATCACTTACACCTCTTCCAACAAGAAGTTTCCACAATCATAGAGAAAAATAGTCAAATACAAGAAAAACTCACTCAATTCAACATGATTTGAGAAGGCATCGATGATATTGACAAATTGATTGCAGAGAATCATGATGCACCAGCTGATCTATATCAACCATTAGCTTCAGTGAGGAAGACAAATCTGTATTCACTAGACTGCTGCCAACAACATTGGGCAAAGAGAAGATAAATAGGTCACTAAATGAATGGAAGTATACTCAAAAATACCCAAGGGCACATAAGAGTTAATTAAAGGCAGTCGAGTACCTCAATTATACGAGCTTGGTAAAAAACTGGTCATGGAAGAATTGGTAGACAATGTGCAAGATAATACAAATCATATAATATTAGTTGTTGAAACAACCACCACAATCACTACCGATATGATAGAGCAACATCTCCTACAACCTATCAAATTGCATACCATGATACAAGCATTCATGGCTACACTGTTAAAATATATGAGCAACCTCGAAGATAGTAAAGCTATGCATAATTCAACACTGGAAGAACTAGCTTACTGTTGAATCAAATCTATGTACGATCAGCTAAAGGTGTGGAAAACATACCTCAGGGATAAAAGTTATTGAATAAAGACAAAATATCAATCAAACTTTGCTATTACCTATCTCTTATTTTGTTTTTTTCTCAACAAACTTCAATTTTGTCCTTATTGTACACTTGTCACTAGGAAAATGGAAACTGGACAATTTTGTAATAGCTTCTTTAAGAAGAATACAAAGAGTCACTCATTAGTTGCAAATTATTGTAAAAAGGGGAAGATGCCCATTTTGTAGGGGATCTTCAAGCACTGTATAGAATCAAGAACTAATTCAAGGAATTATACTCTGTTAATGAATATTGAGAAGCCCTAAAGTTGTCTTTATTGTGAATTATTTCAAGTGGGATGTATGCTATCCACATGGACTGTAAGAATGCTTGTTTACTTATAGATTAATCTTATGTATTATATGTTATTCTACAGTTTTGATTACTCTTTCAAATATGTTTAAGTCCTGGGATTGTTGAGATGTTAACGTATGCATAAATATAATATAGACTATTCTAGTTATATGTACGTATGCACATGTTTCTAACCTTGCACCTTTATTTTAGCTACCTGAGTGGGGGTTTTATGCAGGGTTTGGTTTCATTTACACCTCACCAGTTACCTTAGTATGCTCTTAGATGGGATAGGGTAGGATATATTATCAATAGATTAGTTTGTTTTTAATTCATAGTCTTCATCTACATATTTTCATTTCATAACCATTCATCATCCATCTTCATCGGTAGGTTGGACTACAATTGGTAAAACCCAAAAAATAGCAATGGAAGTCGGGCCAAATTACGGAGGGGTCTCCTAAAACAAATGGTGCATAGTCTAGTTGGGACTGTGTATCGGGGAGTACCCCTTACTGTTGTCAGGTGAATTATGTCCCGTCAACAATTTCCTATTAAATATAAACATATTTTCAAGTTCAAATGTTTATTATCTAAACGATGGAATTTCTTGAATGATATTTGTAGAGAACCATTGGTTGGAAATAAAAGAACTATTTATTTCATAATTATGATATATGTACAAACAAAAATCAATAAAAAATAGAAAACAATATAATATTTTCCTTGAAAGCAATGTATATTTATAATATGCATACAGAGCCCAAACCACTAGGTTTGTTAACCTAAAGCTAAAAACCAAAGTATCCAACTCATCCAACAGACATAGGAAAAGACACACACACACACACACATTAATAACATGCATTCTTTATCAGTAATGCATAGACATTTTTATTACATATGCTCATAACCATGAAAAGCTTTTGTATCCTTTAGCATTTAGACCTATGTTTCAAAAGGAAAATCTTAGCATCGAGACCTAGTTTCCTCTCTTGGTCATACTTAAGGCCCCTAATCGCATCCCCTCTGTCAAAAGCTACCTAATGATGCCTAAAATACCTCTTGGGGGCCAAAGACCCCAACATGTGTCATGGTTGCAGGTCTTATTCATAGCACTTGAGGCCTTAAAGGTTTATTTTCTTGTGTAAGGCCCTTGTTTTCCTTTTTGACCATGTTATAGGCCCCTAGATCCATCATGCATGCCCAAAACCAAATGATAGTATCTGTATCCCACTTTGAGGCCAAAGAACTCATAGAAATGCCATATGTGGTGTTTCAATGCATCTTTCGCAATGCTTGAGCCCGAAAAACCTTTTTAAATGCCAAAGACCCTCCCGATACTTCCCTAACCATTGTCAAAATGAAAAGACCAATCAATGTTTACTAAAATCATCATAATGTCCATCAGTAAAACACTCATAGTTGAAAGATACCCAAGATATACAATGTTTTGTGGATTTTAGGTGTTTTTGGTGGCGGTTGAGATTCAGAAGAACCATTTAGGGAACAAGGCTGTTGTTTTTGTCCCATGAATTTAGTTAGACCACTAGACCGATTCCTAGTGCACAACTAACCTAATCATGGTGCCCACAATACCCTTGGAGGCAATTGATAACCAATGGAGGTCTAGTGTGATGGTTTGAGGACTTGTCCATGGAACTTGAGCCCAAGAAGAAATGTTTAGGGCTAGAGGCTCTTGTTTCCCTCCCTTGATTATAGTCATAAACCCAAGACCTCATAATGACACCCATATTTAACTCATATGTGAAAGATTCACTAGAAAGGGCTTGTGTTGTTGAAGGTATTGTTCATGGTGCTTGAGCTCAAGAAAGTTCAACAAGGGATTAAGGTTATCACTTCCACCCTTACCATGTTTATGCCACATTTATGCCTCAACACACATTTATAATGCACAAAACCCACTCATGTTGTTTGTATCCTACTTAGAGGCCAAATAACCCCTATAAAGCTCTTACGTGTTGGTTTCAGTATGTATTCAAGTATCTTGATCTCAAGAAGCTTCAATAATATCATAAGACACTTGTTTTCAATGTTTGATGATGGTTAAGGCCCCACAAACCATCCATGCTCCCAGGTGGTGGTATGAGGACATGTTCATGGTGCTTGAGCCTAAAAAGCTATGCTTAGGATGCATCAACTAGAGCCATATCTAATGCTTAGGTTTCTGAAACGAAAGTGAACACAACATATTCTCACGAAGTCCTTCCCCTCTGATTTATGTGGCAAACAACTAGGAGATGAAAAATACCTTCCATATTTGTGATTGAAGTTCAAAAATGGAAATCAATAACTAAAAACAAGGCATAGAATAGAAAACAATGAAGAGGAGAGTATGTGGCATGACAAAAAGATAAAGAAAGAGGATAGAAAATTGCATGATAGAAAGGTAGTTTTGAAAGATAGGTAAATTAGAAATATTCCTCCTAAACTTAATAATTTTGAATGTTCAAGTTTTTGAAAAAAAAAAACACTTTCTTAAAAATACCTTGATATAATAATATAAAAAAATTCATTACAATCCCAACAACAATTAATTTTGTTTATGCTCTTTCTTATAGTGATATTGGCAACAAACAAAAAAAATGATAAATAAAAATAAAAAGACAATCTATTATTTGTTTTCTCGATCAATTAAAAACAATAATAAAACAATTAAGGATCAATTAAAAATAATAATAATAAGACAATTTAACAATAAAAACAATAATAAAACAATTAAGAATCAATTAAAAATAATAATAATAAGACAATTTAACAATAGTTTCTTTAATTATTTTCCAATAACAAAGTCAAATCAATCAGAAAATTTTGAAAAATGATAATTTAATAATAATAAGACAATTTAACAATAGTTTCTTTAAATGTTTTCCAATAAAAAAATCAGATCGATCAGAAAATAAGAAAAAAATGGTAATTTTCAAAGTAGCTGAGACAAAATGGTAATTTAAATTTCAATGTCACCTCCGAAAAGAGGTACATATGTCGAATCTAAGAGTGGGGTCCAAAAAGAATGGGAATCTGATGCAATAGCATCTCAATGTTGTGTAACGAAATGACTTCACATGACTTAGACGGACTGTTTTAACAGTGCTTTCCAGACTGATTTACACCAAAAAGTTTATAATTAGTTGTAAGTGGTTTTTGAAATAATATTTTGTGGATATTACTTTTAGTAACTAAAAATTTTATTTTGCATTTGCATTTGTGAAAACCTATTTTCATGAAAATTATGAATATAATTTATATTGTGATAATTAATCATAATTAAAATAAAAAAAATATATTTTTCTTCCAAAAACTATATAATTTTTAAAAAACAAGCTTATCAATCTCCCAATTAAATATCAAAACCTTATTAATCTTCAGTTTGTCATTATAACTACTCTTAATGAATTTAGATTAAAATATTTTCAATACATCCCAAAAAAACATAAATATAGTGTATCTATTAAAAACACAACTTTGTATATTTATATCTAAGATAGTGTATCTATTTAGAAACACAACTTTGTGTATTTATATCTACATATTTATTTAATTAATAAAATACTTAACGTAGTTTTTCTATGTGGAAAACATATCTATCCTCCTATTTTTTATATGATATCGAAGCAGAACTGAATTTGACTTCCTAGTAAAAGAATCCAAAGAAATGAATCATCCGGACTAGGTTTGACCCCCACAGAAATGAACCCCCATAAAAGAAATCCAAAGTTCATAGAGTAGACATTTTTGTATTTAATACCGGTGTCCTGGTGAGTTCAAGGTGTTTCTTGGGCTTTTGAAAGTCTATGAGCCTATGAGGTAATGGTTTTGATATTTTGACCTATGTGTATCATAAATGATACACAATCTATGTTCGTAGACCATGTGAAAGCAAGTTGTAGTGTAAACGTTATTAGTTCTTGCCAAAGGCATAGGGACTATAGCGATGAGTGAGGCATTGATTCAGTATTAATTTAAACTTTGACTATAATTTTTCTGATATTTTCAAAGTTGAACATAGAGAAATCTTAATAATAATTTTATTGATATTAAAATAAATTTAAAATTTTTATTTTTCTAGGTTTCTATTGGATTTCAACTTCACTCTCTTATTGCAGGGATGACGGCGTGCATTAATTAACGTTGAAGGTGCATTATAACTACTACACAGTTGTCAAGTGTTCATGTTTTTATTAACATGTTTTCCCATAGCTGTGAGAGGTTCACCGCCCTCGCTGTCTATTTAGTGTTGTATTCGAAGCCAGGGTCATTTAATTCCTTTTCCATCCTCTGCAGAGCCTAACTGACAATCTGACAATCTTGACAGGCTTTCAGGTTTGACGTCTCATCGCCTTTGTTCTTATGCATTGTGTGAGTTGGGTTCTTCATGCATGTAGTCGATTTTGGAAACCCCTTCACCCTGCGTTGGAGTTGATTTTGGAAACCCCTTCACCCTGTGTTGGATTTATTCTTTCATTCATCGAATCTTGAGGGAGGATCATGAAGCAATTTGTGCTCGAATTCCATGGCAGGAAACAACACTTTTGTTGAGATTCTCGAGGGTGAGGTGTTTAAACATTACTACGATGGCGAGTGGAGAGCATCTGCTTTGGGGAAGTCGGTGGACATTATCAATCCTATGACCATGAAGACTCAATATAGGGTTCAAGGTTCGTCTTTTCATATTTTTGTGGCTTTGTCTTTTGATCTCAGCTTAGGCCGAGAAGTTGTAAAGGAAGTTGTAAAACAGTCAACGAATACGAAAGCGTTTACATGCCACGTTTTCTAAAAGATCAATTTTAGTCAGCCTAACAGGGAGGAAGAGAGAATCTATGACAAAAATAGATATATAAAGAAAGTACTTAAAAACACCACAACACCGCAGAGGGTGTGCGCTTAGGTTTTTAGTTTTGTTTTTTCTTTTCAAATCCATTTCCTTTTTCTACTTCTGCCAAATCACACGTACCGACAAGTCGATCAGAAGATGTGGATATCACCGTCGTCTCGAGAACAATCGATCGATGTAAGTTTTATGATATTTGGCCTTCAAATGAGTCAGATTATTAATAGTTTGAATGGTTAAACTCTGAAATCCAACCTTTTTTTAACGCTTGAATGTCCGTGTCTTCTCGCCGGGAATGGATTCATGCAAATTACATTATTTGGCTGTAAATTTAGTGAATTTGTGTAGATGATTCGATTGGGAAAAGCTATGTTGGTTCAGGCCCAGTTTTAAAGTTTATTTTGCCTGGTTTTAAATTTTATTTTGAAGTGTTGGAATTCTGTTTGTTTTGAGAAATTTAGAAAGAAGTCACCTATCGTGCAAATTAACTCATTTTGTGAGCTAGGATGTGGAAAAATGTTCTTTTTTTGACTTGAAAATGGATGAGGGGGGTTTTCTGCGGGGTAAATGGAAAATGTGTGTTGAATGTTTCCTTTCAAAGGAGATTCGTGTTCGGAAATTTGTTTCTTTTGTACTCAAACACGAATGAGAGGGTTTTCTTTTGGGTGTGGTAAATGGAAACTGTATGTAGTATGTTGCATTTCAGAGGAAATTCATGTTCTTTCCGGCTGTAAATTGCGGAAGAATTTCTTTCATAATAGGACTTCTATGATTGTCTGTTGTCTGAACTATATTTCTGCATTGCTTTTTCCTATAATCAAAAGATTGGCTACTTTTCGGACAAGACGGAGAAATCTGGACTACTTTGCGTCATCCTTTTCATGTAAAAAAAAAAATTGTTGTGCTATCAAGATGTACTAATATCAAAGGTGGTTTATGCAGTATTAACAAAGAATCTGTTGTGTTTTTTGTTGGTTCTGTTTCYGTTTCTCTCTCTAATTAAAAAAATGCTAGCATCTTTATAATAATGTTCAATTATGGCTTGATAAGCTTCATCTAGTTTAAATAATGGATCCGATTAGTGGATAGGCCAATTTCTATAAATAATCTCCTTTTGCATCTGYGTTTTGATCCAGCCCCTTCTTCTTGAATGGTTGCAGATTCTCTTTTGTGATCGTCTCTAGTTAATTGTGTTCTTGTGCAAATATTGGTYGACTTTTTACTGGGTTGGTCTTTTTCTGGTCTAGTGACGATAATGATGGCATATTTTAATGCAACCATGATCAAATTTTACTCGTTCTTCCCCTCTGTAATGCCTATTTTGTTTTCTATTTTCAGCTTGTACGCAGGATGAAGTGAACAAGATTGTGGAATCTTCCAAGGTTGCTCAAAAGGAATGGGCAAAGACTCCCCTCTGGAAGCGGGCAGAGCTTCTGCACCCTGCGGCTGCATTACTGAAAGAACACAAGAATCCCATAGCAGAATGTCTTGTCAAAGCAATTTCCAAACCTGCAAAGGATGTTGTTACAGAGGTAGCCATTTCAATCTTATTATTCTTCATTCATGGTTTACTGGCTCATTTATTTTCTATTTTAAAGTTCGGTATTGTGTGTGGAGCTAGTTTCATATTTACATAATTTTGGCAATGTTTGTTCTTGTAAGGTCTGGAGATCCCATTTCTTATTGTGCTAAGGAGGGAGTGAGGATTCTCTATGAAAGAAAATTTCTTGTCTCTGATAGCTTCCCTAGCAATAATAGAAACAAATTATGTCTGTCCTCAAAGGTATTTACATTTTCTCTTAGTTTCTAGGCCAACTCCACAGCTTATTACGTTAACTTAAAAAGTTCAATAATAGTGGCAGTTTTGCTAAAACATACTTGAAACATAACAATTGTGGGAAATACCCTGAAAGCACTAGGTATGTTTATCTATTTTATGTATGTCGTTAACAAGTTATTATCAGATCAGTTATAACTTCGTATATGTTTATCTTTACCTTGCAGATTCCTCTAGGTGTCATACTAGATATTCCTCCATTCAACTATCCCGTGAATCTCGCTGTGTCTAAGATTGGCCCTGCCCTTGCTAGAAATTTGATTGTATTGAAGCCGCCAACACAGGTAATCTTCTTTGCTTGTAATGAGTTTTGGTGGGGAAAGTGAAATTTTCATATTAACAACATATATAGAAATTACAAAAAGAGATATTTGACCTGTCTTTCTTCATATGATTTGATAGTAGACATAGATTTTTTATCCTCTATTTAGCTTTTTCTTAAACAAAGCAAAATGAAAGTTTTAGGCATTGGTAGTTTAGAGATACAAAGACATATTTTAAAATGTTACCATTCTATTCAAAATGGGAAGAATTTATAGCATTTTAAAATATGTCGTTATATGGCATTGGTAGTTTAGCCATACAAAGACATATTTTAAAATATTAACATTCTATTCAAAATGGGAACAATTTATCTTCCCGCTACTACTTCTGGACACTCACTGTCTCGAGGGAAAACCACTTATTTTCTTCCGCAACTACATTCTCCAAACTCTCTCTACTTGCTTTCCATCCTCAGCTCACTTTTCCAGCCTCCTCCTCACCAATGGTGTGTGGCTTGCTCCAATGACCCACCTGTGGTTTTCTCCTCCCTCTATGGTCCTCTCACTTCCCTCCACATCCTTATTGGTCGCACCCTTCATTTCTTACCCCTTTAGTTCTGATATCCACGTTGGTCTACCACTTATGAGGTGAATTTCTTTAGTCTCTGGCAGCATATCCTTAGCGTTGTTTTCCCTACCTGGATTTCTTTATGATGAATGGTGAACATTGCCTCTCTTTCCTCTAAATACTAAGCTCTAATTGTTGTTCAATGATTCTCCTTCTAGGCTCAGTTCCATCATCAAACAATAGGGCATGTGTCAGCATTATGATCCCATTAGATGGGTCTTCCTAGTTACGTGTCATGTTCTATTATGTCTTTGATATTTTTTTGCACTTGCTATGCCCAATCATTTTCATGTTTACCTTGTTTGCTTGTTTAGCTCAGGTCTCAGTGCCATTTGCTAATCATGAATTATTTAAACAAGCAGAGAGGAAATTCAAGTCATTGTTTTTAACACATACATCGATGTTTTCCAGAGATTGCATATTTCTTTGGTTACTCTGCATGCAATATTAAGGGATATCTGAAGTGAGGTTTATGGAGTGACTGGACAATAACTTATGGTTTGTCTCTCTTTTTTGGGTTCCAAACCTTCAGGGTGCTGATAGGAGCTTTGGTCAAAGTCTATTCTCATTGCTTTCATTTTAAGTTGCTAAGTAGCTATGTAGTCCTTACTCCTTAAGAGTAGCTCATATCAAAATTGTCAAGTTGATCGTGAAATATCACTAGTTTGCTAGAATTTACTTGACCAGAATGTTGTGTTGAGATAGACTCTAGTATAACATATGGAAAAAGATGAAGTGGGATCCATAAATTTGAAAAATGCAGGTTTGGGAACAACCAACGTAGAGTTGAAAATTTTCAACGAAAGTTGAACTTTGGAAGCAGACTCCATGAATTCGACTAGTTTCAAGCAAAATGATCTTGAAGTATCATCGGCATCAAATATCAGGAAAGATAGGGATAGATATGCAACTGCAATAAAAGTTCAGAAAGTATATACAAGCTACCTAACAAGATGGAACCTTGTCGACTGCGATGTTCTGATCGAGGAGCTTTGGTTTATCTCTACATTATATTCCTTAGGATGCCTTTCCATTTTCTTCCTTGCTACCATTGGATCTTGATCATGCTAGTGTTTGCATGCTTCAAGTATTGATTTGGTTCTGATTAAAGGCTCTTTGGAGAGGAGAAATTGTTTCTTAGAAGTTGATCCAGAGTTTGATTGGATATTGCTAATGTTAGCATCTAAAATTATTACCAACACTTGCATGCTTGAAGTATTGCTAGATTTCGTTATACTTGATGGCTTTTTGGACAGGATAAGTTGTTTTTTAGAAGTTAACCTAGATTTTTCTAAGTTATTGCAAATATTTGCATTCAATATTTTTATAAATGATTATAAATATAGCTAAATATGTTTACTTTTAAATAGTTATAAACAATTTTTAATTAATCTTTTCTATACGTTCATAATAAAATGTTGRTTGAAAGTTATAAGGAAATTTTGTTACTACATAATTCTATAAAAATTAAATAATTATAAGTATTTTTAAATTAATTTTATTGATATTGTTGGATTTATTTTTTATAATTATAAACATTTTTTATTTTTTTAAATATTTTTAAAAAATAAGTAATAATAAAAAAAAATAATAATAATAATCTATTTTTAAGGTCACGGCCAAGTCAGCACACCAAATTGGTGTATGAGACCCCCTTGTTTGTGTGACAAGGTTTGACTGGTAAAGTCTACGAAGGTATACAAGAGGAAACACATGTTCTTAAACAATAAAATAATTTATTGTTTTTATTTTTATTTTTTTATTTTTTTATTTTTTTATTTTTTTTATTTTTTTAATATTTTAATAATTTAATTTTTAAAATGTATTAAAACCAATTTTAAACTATATACTTTAACCAATAATAAAAAAATTCAAAAAATATAAAATATAAACTCATCTTATATTCAATGCACTTCAAATTTTTGGTAATAAAAGAAACCATCAATCAAAATATAAACTCAACTTATAACTAGGTATACTCATCAAATTTATTTGTAATTCACTATACTTAATTGATAATAAAATACTAGAGCATAAATTTAATTTTCTTAGGTGATGGCAAAAATATCATAATTAAGTTGTCAGGTATGGGGAAATTTAGGTGTTTTAAGTGGAAATGAGTATGTAATTAAGTTGTTGCTAAAAGAAATATTTTGGGCCTCAATTCAAGGGCTAGGTTTTGGCGGTGCATGTATTAAAAGGTTCAAATGTATGTTAAAATAAACTTTAGGTCTAACTCAAAAAAGCTCAAAAAATGGGTGTTGGTGATAAAGCATCAATGTTGTTAGAGAAGAATAAATATTTTAAGGATAGTTGTGAGTACAGGGTTGGGGTTAATGGTGTGGAGTCAATGCTAGTAGTGTGGGGGTTATTCACTTAAAAATTAATTCAAATGATATACATTCACTATATCATGTTGAAGCTTGTGACAAATATGACTAATATAACTAATATACCCTTATAATTCTTGAAAGAGAAATAACATTTTCCATCACCCAAATGTGCTAATAATATCATCACCCTAATAATACTAATAATATAGTCACTGAAAATATAATATAACTAATATACCTTTATAATTCTTAATATTTACCATCACCCTAATGTTCTAATAATATAGTCACTAAAAATATCATATAACTAATATACCCTTACAATTCTTGCAAGAGAAATAACATTTACCATCACCCTAATGTGCTAATAATATAGTCACTAAAAATATCATTTGACATTGATAAAACTATCCTTTAACAGTATTAAAACTATCATTTTACATTGTTATCATTATGTATAATGATAAATTCAAATGTCATTTGACATCATTATCATAATGTATAATGCCAAATTCAATCCACGAGATTGTACAAAACTATATTAAAAAATTTAAATTCAAAAGTCATTTACAAATTGTACATCAAAAGTAGTCTAGATATTTAGCACTACTATTAATGATTGTTTTCACATATCTCTTTTACTCAAAATAATCTAATACAAAAGTTGTAAATATGGCATAATCATCGCAATCTCTTTTAGAATTTATATTTGTAGTCAAAATATCCAAATTTTAATAATTAATATAGCTAACATATTTTTTTCATTGTAAAGATTTATTTAGTTATAATTTGGTAGTAAAGAAGTTTTTGTGATCATACAACTCAAAATAACATAATACAAAAGTTGTAAATATGTATCAAAATCTCTTTTAGAATTTATATTTGTAGTCAAAAAATCCCAATTTTAATAATTAATATCTAAAATATTTTTTTCATTGTAAGGATTTATTTAGTTAGCTAAAATATTTTTTTTATTGTAAGGATTTATTTAGTTATGATTTGGTAGTAAAGAAGTTTCATGATATAATTACAATGATATAATTATAATAGAAATTGCTCTTGCTCTTTCTCGTTGGTCAGGTGTTGTATAATGTTTTAGGCTTAGATATTGGGGTTACAACACTTGGGTGTTATTCCACTGAATTTGGAAACTATATGTGGCAATTTTGCAACAGAGCTTTATATCGCGGCCCACAATATGTTTCTTGCACATAGCATGGTTGTTAAAATATATAGGACTAAGTACCAGGTACTCATAATAGGTCATCTCTTAAATCTAGGCTTCTAGAAGGTTATAATTACTTTTCGACAAGAAGATACACATCTCTATTAGAATTTGCAGGGAAAGCAAAAATACACATCTCTGTTAGAATTTGTAGGGAAAGCAGAAAGGTTCAATAGGCAAGAAGATACACATCTTTGTTAGAATTTGTAAGGAAAGCATAAAAGTTCGATAGGCATATCACTTGCAGTGAATTGGATAGTGCCGATCAACTTCGCTTATTTTGACTCCTCCAGTTAGCAATGTTAGCAATGAGACAATTTCCGGTCCATAAGGTCAATGAACTTGGCTTTTTTTTTTTGTTATAATCAGTGTCAGAATTAATGTTAAGATTTGACTGGGCTATTTAACATTGTAATTTAATATAATAATTAAAATGTTTTTCAAATTCTATCTTTCATGATGATAATTTATTACTGTTTATTTATAAATTAAGGATGTTAAATATTTCATTTATTTTGTGTATTTTTAATGTTGAACTAAAATGATAAATGGATGCAAGGTATTTGGGAAAGACTTACCTCCATAAAATGTATAGTGTAGTCAATACAATACTTTATACACAACTACTATACTACACCATCACTTTTATGATCAACTATTTGGTAAATAATGTTCAGTAGATATTTTACACTTTAGTTTGTTTAGTTGGATTGTTTGTACATTCTAAATAGATCTTTAAATAGTTTTAAAAGATTTGTTATTAAAATTACATGTATTTCTTTATATATGTTGAATAGTATTTAATGGTATTCATCAAAGAGTTACAATTTAAGTATAGTTTTTTCAAGGTCACAAGTTCATTTCTTTGAATTCTATTGTTTTTAAATCTTTGTTTTAATTATAGCAATGAGTTTGCTTTTGATGTGACATTAATTTTCCTTTTACCATAAATTTGTGTATGCAATGTAATGTTTAACATAGGAAAACAAATATATATATTTGGATATAATAAAAATATATATGTTTCTCATTTCTAATTGGTTGATAGAATTGAAGTGTTATTGCTCCCTTCACATCTTTCAATATGTAGAATTAATTACATAATCAATGAATTTCACCAATCACCACATTTAAATATAAAAAGTTGTACCATGTATTTATTATTATGCATTATTATATTTATTATGTAATGTATTATTTATAATATATTTATTATATTTATGAATATTATAGTTTCATTTATATTATATTTATGAATATTATAGTGTCATTTAGGGTTATTATACATTTTGAATATCAAACAACCCTCAATTATTATCTTTTGACAAAAAATATTCATTATTTTTGCATTTAGTTATATTAAGTTTATTGTTAAACATGTATTTCCCAACTAACTAGGCAGGGATTGGGTTGCGTATACCTATTGACAATGGGCAGATTTAATAGGGGTTTAGTGCTTAATAAGTTTTCTATGGACAAGATTAAATATGGCTGGAATATTCTTAGTAGTCACACAAAATAAATGGCTGTGATTTCAATCACTAACTTCCTAGCTATTATAAAGACATTAGTTTATGTGTTTACTTTTTTACATTTACCTAATCATATTTAAAAATTACTTTGATAGCTAATTGATTGACACCTAAGTGATTAACAGAAATTAAAATATTAACACCAGATAAATGAAGCTCAACCGTTTATTTGTTAATCAATAATAAAATTTAATATATTCTTTTAAGAATTCTTTTCATCTTATCAACCTTTCGAGACATTGATCAACCACAATTATGTGACTGTGCTAGTTTTTATTCCTATCATTTGAAATATTTTCTTCATTTTATTCTGTTATGACCCTACCATTGTCCTTTTAAGTATCATAGTCTTCTTTATCTTTATCCATGAAAACGCCTAAAAATCGAAAATTGAAAGAAAAAAAAATATAACCATGAAAACGCCAAAAATCGAACATTTACACTAAGCAATTGAAAAAGATAAATAGTACGTTACGAAGATGCGGACTAAGACATTTGTTGATCGATCAATGTCAGCAGCATCTGATCGGATGCAGCAACTTGGAGTGGTCTTGTCATCAACACAAACTTGACTCAAACGTGCTAGCGTATCAGATCACTAACACATCGTTAGCATCTTTTTTGGCCGAACCAGGGGACCGACCTAATTCAAATCCGGGATTTATCATTATTTGGACCGTCAGTAATATCCAGGAATCCTTATCTGCCCATACATGCAAGTTTTGGCTCAGATTCTACGGATCGGATTTGATATCATACACAGATCGAATTTATATACAGATGCGTGATCTCAGAGATCTCTCATCTAGACAAAATAATTATGATGGCCGAACCAGGCATGCAATTATGATGGCCGAACCAGGCATGCAACACGGATCCTTGCACCAAGAACCACGGATGACGGGTATTCTGCAAAAAGGATTACTCTGTTTTGTCATTCGGATGTTCAGCAATTGCATCGTTGTTTCGAGCATTTTCACATCTGTATTTTGCGAAGCTGGTGGTTTGAATCAAGAAATGCAATCTCTTTTGGCTTTTAAAAAAGGTTTGCATGATCCAGCTGGACGTTTGGTTTCTTGGAGTGTTTCAGTGAGCTGTTGCGAGTGGGAAGGTGTCACCTGCGACAGATTGACAGGACGTGTCGTTGCGGTGGATTTGCATAATTGCAGTTTGAGTGGTGACTTCCGTCCCGCAGTACTGATTGAGTTGAGGGCTTTGGAGTCTTTGGATGTTAGCTTCAATAATTTTACAGGCACATCTATTCCTACAAAGATGGGTCTTTTGAAAAATTTGAGATATCTCAACCTGTCCACAGCGGGATTCGCAGGTACCATTCCATGGCAGATCGGAAATCTGTCTAGCTTGACAAGACTCGATTTCTCCTCCTCGGCTTCTGTGTTAACAAGTCCCGACCTATCATGGCTTGCAAATCTGACGGCCTTGAAATATCTTTCTCTCAACGGAGTCGATCTCTCAGCAACATCGTCCTCATGGGGACAATCAGTAAGTCGTCTTTCTCAGCTCATAGATCTTAAACTGTCAAAATGTAGACTGACGGGTTTCATTCCCCCTTCCCTGCACAACCTGACATACTTAGAAACTCTCTATCTGGATGGAAACACTTTTCAGTCCGAATTCCCTCCTTGGTTAGTGAGTATGACTAGTTTGGTCGCTCTGCGTATGAACAACTCTAATCTCAATGGATCGCTTCCGTTGGAGCTCTCTCACATGCCTCGCATAGAATCGATTTCATTGGGAAATAATAAATTGTTTGCTAATGTTTCCCAGATTTTTCAGGGCCCATGGAAGAAGCTGATCTTTTT
>JASDQU010586209.1:96963-112714 GCA_032191745.1 Picea mariana | reverse complement strand
CTTTTGACCAACTTGAGGACATTTGTGAGGTATCCATGTTCAAGCTAGAATTAAAGGAACCTATCCATACTCCTCAAGGTGACACCACCCTATAAGGTCCTTGTGAGGAACCCTAATCCCTCCATGATTTATTGGGAATTTTATCTTCCTAGACCCCGAAGTTGGTTGGACACATTAAGCACTGAAAGTTGATTGTTTAATTGACAGTGGAAACACTCACAACTTTATTGATCAATGTGTTACATATTAAACCCATTTTTATGTCCATGCAGTGCATAATTTTTCAAATTATGATAACTAATGGCAGTATGATGAAATATGGTGGCAAGTGTGAGAATGCCTGACTTCAAATGGGAGTCTGTTAACTCAAATCCCGCATGTTCACTATTGAAATGGGTGGTTTTGATGTAGTTCTAGGAGAATAATGATTATTAACATTGGGATCGGTTACCCTAGATTTCAACAAGGAGTTATAAATGATTTTCACTAAGAAGGTCCATAAACATGCCCTTAAGGGGCTTTAGTTTAGCTCCTAAAAAATATTATCTCTCACCATGTATAAATCTCTTAAATAAAAGGATTTTGTGGCATTATTACCTCTTGAACATTTTTTACTGAAGAATTATTTCCCGATTTAATTCCATCCAAGTTATGGACACCCCCCTCATAGGAAAATTCACCCTAATTTGCAGTTGGCCTTGACTAAGCATCAACATGTATTTGAAACTCCCTACTAACTTGTCTTGTTCTTGTGGTGAGCATGACCATGTAATTCCATTGATTGCAGGTAGTAAACTAGCCAATGCGCATCCCTATAAGCCCTCTTTTTCCCAAAAGAGTGAAATTGAAAAGATTATTTAGGAATTGTTTGAGACCAGCATCATCTATCCTAGTACTAGCCCTTAGCCATCCCTATATGGTATTAGAGAAATAAGGTAATTGGTGCACGTGTCTTGATTTTTTTTCTCTCAGTAGTTGGCCCTCAAAGAAAATGATCCCATACAAATTATTTATGATCTCTTGAATGAGCTTCACGGTGCCATATTCTTCACTAAACTAGATTTTTTCTTCGGGTACCATCAAATTAGGATGAAGGAGGTAGACATTCCCAAGATAAATTTCCTCATACATGAAGGAAATTATGATTTTTTGTTGGTGAATTTGGTCTTTGAAATGCCTCATCCACCTTTTAGAGCCTCACGAATAAGATTTTTATCCCTTGCATAATTTTGGGCTTGTTTTCTTTCATGATATCTTGATTTATAGCAAAACTTAGTAAGCAAATGTGGACAATGTCGATAAATCCCTCTAACTCCTCTAGTATAATCAATTGTTCGTCAAATATTCCAAAATGTGATTTTGGTGCTTTTGAAGTGAAATACTTGGGTCGCATTATAAGAGAAGGTGCTAGTGGAGCCCAATAAAATTGAGGTTATGTAGGATTGGCCAAGTCCCAAGACTTTGGAAAGATTACATGGATTTTTAGGACTTACATGCTATTATAGAAAGGTTGTGAATAAGTATGGGTTAATTATAGATCCCTTAACCACCTTGCTAAAAAATAATGACTTTGTATGGAATGATACAAAAGAGAAATCCTTTTCATCTCTAAAGCAAGGGTCATGTGTACTACACACATCTTAGCACCCCCTGATTTCACCAGGAATTRTATCTTGTAATGTGACACCTCAAAAAGAGGCTTGGGAATAGTGCTTAACAAAGAGGGTTGCCCATTGACATTCAATAGTAAATAATTTTGTAACTCAAATTTGGTATTTGGTAAAGTCCACTTAAGAGAAGGAAATTATATTTGAGCCAAGAGTGTTTTTGATAAAGTACACTTAAGAAAAGGAAATTATATTTAAGACAGTAGTGCAAAAGGTGAGACATGTTAACATATATAACATAATAAAAAGAGATTTCATGTTAAACTTTTCTTCCTATGTTATAAAGAGAGATTTCATGTTAAACTTTTCTTCCTATGTTATAAAGAGAGATTTCATGTTGAACTTTGCTTCCTTATTGTAATTCATATTTGGATAAGAGAAAATTAATTCTTTTATAAATAAAACTAAGTTAACATTAAATATAAATAAGAGTTAAACAATATAAATATTTCATTTAATAGGTTTTTAAATATTTTAATCTATAAATTTACAATTTTTTTATTTTTTTATTTGTTCCAAATAAAATATGAAACATTTACAAAATTAAATACTTTAGTTTTTTATATTTTAAAATGAAAAATATGTAATTCAAAATTAAATACTAGTAAATCACACTTTTAAATAAGAATTGAAGTAGGTTCAAACTTAAAAAGTAGTGAAGCAAGATGGAACTAAATACACAACCATATATTGGTCTTTCCTAATTTCCTAATAGGAATTTAATACAGCATACCTTGAAATCAGAATTGAGCATGATAAACATTTAAACAATCTATAATATTTGGCGATTTATATCATAAAATTTGCGTGAAAGATTACTTTCTCATTACAATGAAACATGCATGAAATATGATTTGTAAAATTCGAGTTATACAAACTATGCACAGATTAAGAAAGCACATTTAATGTGATTACACATACCCGATATAAATACAGGTTTCATGTTTGGCATGCTTTTTAATTGCTGTAAGATATGCTTGATACAAATACAGTTCTCAGATTCAATATACTTCTCTACCAAAATAAGTTCACAATGTTATCGACAAACTTGTAATATCTTGTGCTCAATCGCCTGCTTAGCGCTAACACTCCTATCACACTTCCGAACCCAACTACAGTTCCCATTCCCATCGCAGCTTTCCACGATTCCCACCAATGCTCACCCTCCTCCTCTTTTCCGGAGTAAGAAGTATGGAAGTTGCATTTTTTGTGAACCTGAGGACCACAAAGTTCTGGATTACCTGAGAATGAAGACGACTCAAATGTCTCCAAATGTGGTAGATCTGGAATCCTCCCTGATAGACTATTATTTGACAGGTCTAAATAACCCAGGAAGTCCAGATCTGCAAATGTTTCAGGTATTCTTCCCACTAACTGGTTGCACGAAATATCCAAAGCTTCTAAATTCTCCATTTCCCCAAGTTCTTGCGGAATTTCTCCCGTAAGATGATTATGTGACAGATTCAAAGACACTAGACCCTTCAGACATCCCATGTCGACGGGGATGTGACCACTGAGGTTGTTTGCCGACAGATCCAGAGAAGTCAAAGTAGAGAGCATGTATTTATACGCCCACTCCTGACCCTTGACCACCATGTGAATTTCTTCTTTGTAGTAATTTCCGTACCTAAGTTCAGTAGACCCCGAACTTGTGAAACTTTCATTCGTCAATGTTGCTAAGTTTGAGAGATACAGTGCTATCGACCCTGACAAATTGTTCATTGCCAGGTCAAGAAGTTGGAGTTTCTGAAGGTAGCCAATCTGAATCGGTATCTCACCTTGTAAATGATTTGATCTGAGAACGAGTATGCGGAGCCTCGAAAGATCCGCAATCCAGTCAGGCACTTTTCCCGATAGGTTGTTTCCACTCACATCCAAAATTTCCAACATCTTGCAATTTCGCAGGGACGAGGGAACATGCCCACTTAGCCTGTTGTCGTTGATGTGCAATACCTGAAGTTTCTTCAATTTTCCCAGTTCCACCGGTATTTGTCCTTCCAAATTATTATCTGCTACATTCAATACCTTCAGAGAAGAGCAGTTACTGAAATTGGGAGGAAACTGCCCATTCAGCTTATTGCCGGAAAGATCCAGAGCTTCTAGATACTCTGTTTGCTCACAAATGCAAGCAGGAATCTGCCCCTCGAGTTTATTCGATGCTAAAGATAAGAAATTCGAAGTCCGTAACATCGCACAGATTTCTTGGGGGACTGGACCAGTAATCTTATTAATTGACAGATCAAGTTCCCAAGGAAAGCCTGCAACAGAACTTCCTGCAGGATTAGGAAGATAACCATTCAACTGATTGTCCCGTAGCTCCACCTCCTTCAAAGARGTAGAGTTATACAGCTGAGACGGTATTGGCCCTTCCAACTGATTGTGCGATAGAGCTATCCTCTCCAGCTTGGGAAGACTCCACAGCCATAAAGGAATTTGACCTGTGAGGCTGTTATTGGACAGATCCAGTGTCATCATAGAACGTTGAGTCTTCAGAAAAAAAGGAAACCGGTATTTGTCCTTCCAAATTATTATCTGCTACATTCAATACCTTCAGAGAAGAGCAGTTACTGAAATTGGGAGGAAACTGCCCATTCAGCTTATTGCCKGAAAGATCCAGAGCTTCTAGATACTCTGTTTGCTCACAAATGCAAGCAGGAATCTGCCCCTCGAGTTTATTCGATGCTAAAGATAAGAAATTCGAAGTCCGTAACATCGCACAGATTTCTTGGGGGACTGGACCAGTAATCTTATTAATTGACAGATCAAGTTCCCAAGGAAAGCCTGCAACAGAACTTCCTGCAGGATTAGGAAGATAACCATTCAACTGATTGTCCCGTAGCTCCACCTCCTTCAAAGAGGTAGAGTTATACAGCTGAGACGGTATTGGCCCTTCCAACTGATTGTGCGATAGAGCTATCCTCTCCAGCTTGGGAAGACTCCACAGCCATAAAGGAATTTGACCTGTGAGGCTGTTATTGGACAGATCCAGTGTCATCATAGAACGTTGAGTCTTCAGAAAAAAAGGAAACGCCCCCTCTATATGACAATGAGATAATCTCAACACATATAAATCAAATGGCGGAGTCCAGTTGGTGGTGATATTGAAGGCCAATTTGTTGTTGGACAGGTCAAGGTATTTCAGATTGTTCAGACTGCGGAAATGTGATTCTGAGATTGCTCCGTTCAAAAAGTTGTGAGTAAGACTGATATTGATCAGTTTAGACAACGATCCTATGGAAAGTGGGATAGATCCCGTCAACTGGTTGTAGCCCAGGTCTAGTACAGTAAGCGAGCGGAGGAGGCCCAATGACTCTGGAATCGTTCCCTTTAACTTGTTGTGTTTTAGGTCTAGCAGAGCCAGGGATGACAGATTTCCTATAGACGATGGCAAGGAGCCCACCAAACTACTTTTTCTCATCTGGAAAAAGATCAGCTTCTTCCATGGGCCCTGAAAAATCTGGGAAACATTAGCAAACAATTTATTATTTCCCAATGAAATCGATTCTATGCGAGGCATGTGAGAGAGCTCCAACGGAAGCGATCCATTGAGATTAGAGTTGTTCATCCGCAGAGCGACCAAACTAGTCATACTCACTAACCAAGGAGGGAATTCGGACTGAAAAGTGTTTCCATCCAGATAGAGAGTTTCTAGGTATGTCAGGTTCTGCAGGGAATGGGGAATGAACCCCGTCAGTCTACATTTTGACAGTTTAAGATCTATGAGCTGAGAAAGACGACTTACTGATTGTCCCCATGAGGACGATGTTGCTGAGAGATCGACTCCGTTGAGAGAAAGATATTTCAAGGCCGTCAGATTTGCAAGCCATGATAGGTCGGGACTTGTCAACATAGAAGCCGAGGAGGAGAAATCGAGTCTTGTCAAGCTAGACAGATTTCCGATCTGCCATGGAATGGTACCTGCCAATCCCGCTGTGGACAGGTTGAGATATCTCAAATTTTTCAAAATACCCATCTTTGTAGGAATAGATGTGCCTGTAAAATTATTGAAGCTAACATCCAAATTCTCCAAAGCCCTCAACTCAATCAATACTGCGGGACGGAAGTCACCACTCAAGCTGCAATTATGCAAATCCACCGCACTGACACGTCCTGTCAACCTGTCGCAGGAGACACCTTCCCACTCGCAACAGCTCACTGAAACACTCCAAGAAACCAAACGTCCAGCGGGATCATGCAAACCTTTTTTAAAAGCCAAAAGAGATTGCATTTCTTGATTCAAACCACCAGCTTCGCAAAATACAGATGTGAAAATGCTCGAAACAACGATGCAATTGCTGAACATCCGAATGACAAAACAGAGTAATCTTTTTTGCAGAATACCCGTCATCCGTGGTTCTTGGTGCAAGGATCCGTGTTGCATGCCTGGTTCGGCCATCATGATTATTTTGTATAGATGAGAGATCTCTGAGATCACGCATCTGTATATCAATCCGTTCTGTGTATGATATCGAACAGAAGGAAGTAGAATCTGAGCCAAAACTAGAATCAAGACTTGCATGTATGGGCAGATAAGGATTCCTGGATATTACTGACGGTCCAAGTAATGATAAATCCCGGATTTGAATTAGGTCGGTCCCCTGGTTTGGCCAAAAAAGATGCTAACGATGTGTTAGCGATCGGATACGCTAGAACGTGTGGGTCCATGTTGCTGCCTCCTATCCGATGCTTCTGTGATTGACCGATCAACAAATGTCTTAGTCCGCACAGACCAGCCGCCCCTGACAACTGCATGGCTTCGTTTTTCTTTCCTGATAGCTGTGTTGGCGGGTGGGACATTATCTGAATTAAATAAAATCTTCACAAAAAAAAGTCAGTCGTCGATTTCGAATAATACCAAAACATATTAAAGGGGGTCGAGAAAAGTGGAGCTCCACACACTTATAAAGATAAAGAAGACTATGATGCTTAAAAGGACAATGGTAGGGCCATAAAAGAACACAAGGAAGAAAATATTACAAATGATAGGGATGACAGTAGCAATCACAGTACAACTTGCTTGCACGTGGTCCAAGTACATAGACATAGGAGGGCTCGGAATATTCAGTTTGTTATGCAGGATTGAACACTGCAAATGTTACGGTGGATTATAGGTCGTCAGATTTGAATTGAATTGCTTTCAGATTTTTTATCCTAATTTTTTTTTACTTATCTTATCTTTTATTGGTGATGTGGTAATAACTTTATAACTAGTCATTGCATTGCTTTGAAGGTGTAAAAAATATGTTATTATAGTGTAAATAGGTTGAAGTTATTCTTGGACTAAAGAAGTTAGAAAAGTTTGGACTCTGAAGGGGATAGCACTCAAGAAACTATGGCAGCTTCTGCAACTATGCACAAGATGTATGAGGATTGTAGTCGTTGTTATGCCCTTTACTTAGATTGGTGGAGTATCGGTTTTAGTTTTACCTCACTAAATCTTTTCTAGACCTCTCTGCTATCTCCACTAATGGTTTATTAGAATAGCGAGAGTCTTTTGACTCCAACGACCCAACCCTATATATTTTATACTCCTCAGTTAGTGACCTGCTCTTTGTTTTAATACGTTTTTATTTACTATTTTGGTGTATACTGTCACTAGTTTCTAGTACAGGCCCTTGCAGTTTTTTTCCGTTTCTAGGAAACTCTTCCTTTGCATTGCCCAAAGCTTAGTGGAGGCACGTGACTTTTCCAAACTCATTAGCACTAGAAAAATACATTGAGGCTTTAATGGAAGAAGATGATGAGTTAGGGTGGCAACAGGCGAGACTCTTCACTAGAATCGATGCACTTGGTGAATCTCGGGGCCCATCAGCTCTTGCTGATGTTGATCAGTCGACGAAGATAGACATTACGCCTGCAAATCTGACAAAAGAAGTTACCACACCTAATATTCAGAGGCCAGGGTTCACCAAGCACACTTATCCACCTACCACAAACCCTGTCATCCATTAGAATGTTTTCTCCACTTCTCATTCACAAGCCTCGCGATAGAAGGGAAGCTTTACAAAACAACCACAGAGAGTGAGGTCTCCACTTAAAAATCATCATTCTTCAGGCATCAAAAGGAAATCTTGGAAACCAAATAGAAAGGTTAGGAAGATGGTATTGGGTGCAGACGTGGGTTTAGAGGAAGCTTGTAGGTATGCACTTTGTGGGGTGGTTGATAGGTTTGCATATTCCTATCTAAGTAAAGTTGATATAAATGTCTATAAATGTCTGGGTTAATAAGCAATGGCTTCCCCTGTTGGGCTATTCATCGGGCATTATCCCTCTAACAAAAGGTTGGATGGGTTTCATTTGTAGGAACCCAGAAGATGTTGCCCCTCTTCTGGAAAAACCTTGGATTAATGGAGGCAACAATTTACTTCTTAAGAGGTGGAGAGTGGCATTTGCCCCGGTGATGGAACACTTCCAGTTCCGTCACCTCTGGGTACTTCTTCTAGGTCTCCCCATCTATTTATGGAATGCTGGTGCATTAAGAGTGATTGGGGAGGCACTGGGGAAGTTCATTTCACTGGACCCATCATCTCTGAAAAACTCTTCTAGAAAAATGGGAAGGGTGCTAGTGGAAATGGATATTTATGGTGGGCTACCATAAGTGATGGATATTGAATGGAGAGGGAGACATATCATCCAGAAACTTGATTATCCAGGGATTCCATTTCGTTGTAGTCGTTGTAGAGTTACGCGACACCTTCGCCGCGAGTGCATAGGTTTGGTACATGAGGAAACATCGAAGGATACTCTCCTGCAAAGAGAGTCACAAGAATATGATACTGAAGTGGACTCACTTGGATTAGGTTACCCTTTAGACTCTGTTCCAGACTCTTAGTTGGATGATTTTTCGACATTTATAGGTAAGCTACAAAAACACTGTTCAACGCTCTTCTCTACTCTGTCACTTTGGGAAAGAAATGCACTGGAAAATTCTCTGTGGTTACACCACACTACTTCAACAGTTCCTGGACCTATCCTTGGAGGGTTGGGAAACAAGGATACTTCCTTGATGGCTCCATAGGTGACCCTTGACCACACTTTGCCCCGGGATCTCTTTGATTTGGGCATCAATCCTTGTCACCCTGACCATAAAATTATTCCTCATCCCCCTTCCTTGGAGGCTCCACAAGTGAATTTCAGCCCCACTCTGTCCAGGGATCTCACTGTTATGGGGTTTAGTCCTAGTCTCCCCGACCTTACAATTACTCCTCACTCCTCTACTCTCAAGCCTCTACCTTCAAATTTTGGCAGTTCCCACATACCCTTTCCCCTTTCTGAGCCATCCTCGTCGAGTTACTTAGACTCTCCTCTACAGGCTGGATATAGAGAAGAGGAGGAAGACGAGCCTACCCTCAGAGATGTACTAGATTCTTTATTGTCTTACGCCCGAGATAAAAAAACTTCCATAAAGCTACCTATATTTTCAGGGAAATCCATCATTAATCCTGTTGAGGGCTCGGAGGCGTCATCGTCGCGGGTTCATTCACTTTGGAATGGCAGAGAATTTGCATGGTCCCAGGGCATAAGCATTGAACACTCGCCCATAAAAATTAGAAGCTCTCGTAAAAAACTGGCGGCCTTAGCTTCTCAGACTGACTTACCTACTACTCCCTCCACTGACTGTGGGCCTCTTAGAGAATTAAAATACCTAGCAAGGACTAAATGATGTTGTTGCTATCATTAAAAATTCAAGGGATCGAGGGCCCTCTCAAAGTGGCCTCTCTTAGGAGAGTTATGGATAAGTATCAACCTGGGATAATTTTTTTGCAAGAGACTTTAGTATCGGCACATAAAGCTAGAGATTTCCTACATGCTCTAAGATCAGCTTAGTATTCTTGTGCGGTAAATTATTTGGGTACATCAGGGGGATTGTTGGTTGCTTGGGATCCTATATACTATGAGTTAGTCCCTTTTCTTACTACTACTGGTATTCTTTTAACAGGTAAGAGCTACAATGATAAACATGATCTAGCTCTCATGAATATATACGACCCCTGTACAAACAAGAGATCCTTTTGGAAGTCAGTGGCGAGCGGTGGTTTATTGTCCTCAAAGAACCTAATCATAGCAGGGGATTTAAATATCATAATATCGCCATAAGAAGTATGGGGGAGAATTGTAGTGGTGGGTTGTCGAAAGATTTTTATAGAGACATTTTCTGGTCAAACCATCTGATTTATACTAAAACTGCAAAATTGGTTCCTACATGGAGGAACGATAGAACTGGAATCGATGCGATAACAAGGAGATTGGATAGATGCTATGTTTCCGAAGACTTATTATCAGCTGTTGGATTATTTAGATCATGGGTCGATTTTCCTTATATATCAGACCATGCTCCCATCTTCCTACAGTTAGTTTTTATGCCTATCCACAAGGCGTATCCATTCAAGATGAACTCACACTGGCTAAAGGAACAAGATTACATAGATTTAGTACAAAATCTTTGGAGGGATCCTTTATTTCTTTCTAAAAGGGGCAGTAAAAAATGACTGGTCTGGAAATTAACAGTCTTGAAGTCACAAACCAAACGATGGTATAAAGAAAGTACTCAAAAGAAAAATGAAAAACTGGGGACTTTGGAATCCAGGGAATCAGTAATGCACCTGGTGGACGATCCGTCAAATATTGAAGAAGGCAGGCTTCTCAGGCAATGAGAAATAGAAAGAAATGAGATACTTAGAGGAGAGGCTCCGAAGCAGAGCGAGACATTAATTCAAAGTTCTTTCACAAATTGGCAAGCAATAATAGATCTAGAAAACATATATGGGAAATTTCAAATGACAGTGGATCGATATTTACTGAACAGGAAGCCATCAAGGCGGCAACCTTCCATCATTTTAAGAATTTCTATAAAGCTGGGGATGTATTAAATACAATTGAACAATTCCAGTTGGTGGATTTATACCCTCAGATGGTAAGTTATGATGAGTCAAACTCACCTTTTAATCCTGTGACTTTAGAAGAATTGAAACACGTACTTTTCAAATTCAAAAAAGAGAAGAGCCCCAGACCGGATGGTTGGTCCTCAGAATTCTTCATGTTCTTCTTTGATATTGTTGGAGAGGACCTCCTCGACATGGTGGAGGAAGCGAGGAGATTTGGGGTTGTGGTGAGTAGTTTAAATTCTACCTTCATTACACTGATTCCGAAGGCCAATAAACCAATTACTTTTGATGATTTCCGACTGATCTCCCTTTGCAATTTGTGCTATAAAATTATTTCAAAAATCATAGCAAACCGAATCAAACCTGTTCTTTCAAAATTTCTCTCACCGAAACAAGTGGGTTTTCTTCAAGGAGGATACAGGATGCAGTAGGCACGGCCCACGAAAGCTTACACAACATAAAAATGAAAAAATTGAAATCCCTAGTCTTAAAACTAGATTTAAAGAAGGCATATGATTGCATTGACTGGCAACTTCAAAGAGTGATCTTGATAAAGGCAGGATTTGGGTTTCATATGTCCAACTGGATCATGGCATGTGTAACTTCCTCAACATATTCAGTATTGATAAATGGCGAGGCTACATATTTTTTTAGAAGTGGCAGGGGACTGCATCAAGGTTGCCCACTATCGCCATTACTCTTTATTCTAATCATGGAGGGAATCAACTTACTACTATAGAAATCCATTAGGGAAGGTACCATTACATGTATCAAAGTACCTCGTTTACATAAAATTTTACATTTGTTGTTCATTGATGATATTCTTATTATGACTAGAGCCACAATGCAAGAATGGTGGGAAATTGACAAAATTATCGGTCTCTTTTGCAAAGCATCTGGACTAATGGTAAACCAAACAAAAACTATAGTTCATTATGCAAGTCTTTTAGATATGGATTTGGTATCCTTCCAGAACCTTCTTCCATATAACTTCAGTAATTTATCTTCGGGCTTCCAATATTTGGGCTACTATCTCAAGACTGGAGCACATAAAGCGAATGATTGGGATTGGTTGGTGGCCACAATATAAAAAAAGATTAATAATTGGTGTAATCGTTGGCTTTCCTTGGGCGGGAAATACATTCTTATTAAATTGGTTTTGGAGGGAAAATCAGTATACTGGATGTCAATGGAAACAATCTCGCGATCAGTTCTATCAAAGATCAGAAGATTGATGTTCCATTTCCTTTGGAACGGTCAAAAGGACACTCAACACTTCCACCTGTGCAGATGGGATTGCCTCTCCAGACCAAAGAAAAATGGTGGCTGGGGTTTTAGGAATCTTACCCTTTTCAATATGACACTGACAGTAAATACCCTTTGGAGAGTTCTCACACAGGATGGCATCTGGCAGAGGGTTCTAAAGGATAAATATCTACCTAATTTCTCGTTGATAAACTGGTATAGATTGGCAACACACAAGGTCAGATCCACGAATAGAATGTGGACTAGTTTAGTCCGATCAGTGCATGTAATAATTCATTGGCTGAGTTGGGCATCGGGCACTGGTCAACTCATAATTATCGACAAAGATAAGGTACTTGTAATGGGTGAAAAACCTATCCTCTTTGATGAACTTATTTCTATCCCAAATAATAAAAAAATTACTGTCTTAGCCTCAACAAATATAAGTCATAATCCTTAAACATTGATGGAATCATGGATTGGTAGCATGGCTTTGGGACTGTCAGGTTTACTAAAGACTGAATGGGACACTTACTACACTGAATTAAATGAAGCGGAGGTATCACTACAAGGCACCGAAGACACTCTATTATGGACTGGAGGAGATGCCACCAGAAACATATTAGTAAAAAATTTCTATAAAGCACTTATATCAACACAAAACTTCCCAACTCAAACTGGATGGAAAATAAAATTTTGGAAATGGAATGTCTAGTTAAAGATGAAACTATTTATCTAGATGGTGTCAAATTATAAAATTTTGACCTGGGAAATGTTAAGGAGAAAATGTTGGCATGGACCAGGCATTTGTTTTCTCTGCAAGAACAGTAATGAAGACATCGATCACTTATTTGTTCATTTCCCCTTCTCTAGGGCTGTTTAGGCCAGAGCGACGACCTATCTTAGAGTAAAAATCGGTGGGAGGGGGAAAATTTCAATTCGGTTTTTGCCTCATGGGTGATGGATAAGACAGTGCCTACAAATCTGGTAGTATTGATATGCTGGTATATCTGGATCAAGAGGAACCAAGTTATATTTGAGGATAGGAAGCCATCCTTTGGGGTTGTAGCATGCATAATTATTGGGGCACTCAACTTTTTCACTCACCCATAGAAATTAATTACCAGGTATAAGAGACCTCTCTTACGATTGGAGGATAATACAATTTCTTTATTTGATGGGGCCTCAATCAGAGGAGGCACAATCTATGGAGAGGGGGGAGTGATAAAACAACCAGATCGAAAAGTTATTAGATGGTTCATCAACTGCGGGAGGGGCACAAATACCAAAGCTGAATTATTTGGTGCCTGGGTAACGCTTACTCTTGCAAAAATTTGGGATATCAATAGGCTAAATGTTTTGGGTGACTCCAAAGTCATAATAGATTGGCTGAATAAAAAATCCAATCTTCATGCTATTGATATTGAAGCCTAGATGCGCGGGACAAAATCAATCATCACAGATTTCCAAGAGATTAGTTTCACCCACATATTTCTAGAATACAAAAAAGAGGCTGATCTCCTTTCCAAACAAGGACTAGTGGAACAAAAAGGAATACTAACATATTATCGGGTGATTGATGGGAGGACTGGCCCATTTACTCAGTTAAATCTTTTTTGAAGTGAAAATTTATGTCTATATTGTAATAGATCAACCATTGGATATGAAGAGTAGAGTCCATTTCTTTTTTGACATAACATTTTTCGGTACTGATATTGAGCACTACTTGTTCCTGGGTGAAAAATAGTTGGCGACTTGGAGTCCTCGAGTCATTGATAGATGATTTTAGTCATCCTTTGATTGGATGTAAAAAAAATTTAGTGGAGATATTTTTTGAAAATATTTCTCGCAGATGTAAATGAAATTATTATTAATATAAAATTTCGAGCCAATTTTCATTTGGAAAAGGTTGAAGTTATTGTTCTACATAGGTGATGGTATGGACATATGAAGTTTCCGTGTCTCAAACTATGGAAGAAAATCATGAATAAGAACATTACTACATGGAGGGGGTATTTTGTCTCACAAAAAGGGATCTCATAAATTAATTTTGTGTCTAGTTTGGTTGTCACTTTAAAATAGATGATTATTTTCATTATCAATTTTGTTGTTATTCTTGAGTTGTTGTGTCTTGTTTACTAGAGGTGTAACTAAGCATCTAACACTAGCCTATTCATCTTTGTTCATAAATGTTTTTATTCTTAAAAATGCCTAAACATTTTACTATCGTCAAACAATTTCTTGCTTATGTATATCCTGTTGTACTATAATGTGATGCTTCTTAGATCTATAAGATTGAATTGTTTTTGTATGCTCAATTGTTCCTCTTTTATTATGACTTTTCAATAGGGGATTGAGAAGAAAACTATATGTATCTCTCAAAATTATCATGACCATTTATAAAATGAATTTTTTTAAATTTCGAATAAAAATACAATTTTTTTACAAAGTTAAAAAATAAAATAAAAAATATAGTTCATTTCATTCTTTGAAGAAAGATCAAACCCTTCATCTCATGAGCTCGTTAAAAATAAAACCCTCACATAGATGGAAGTAGAAGAAAATATGAGAGAATAAAATAAAATAAACCTTATGATCCCTTACTAGCCGCAATCACCCAACCATCAATCTATATGGAAAATTTGTGTATTGAGATCAATGTTTGCTTTTCGCAATTAATATCTAGACATAGACACCTTTGCTGAGTGCAAAGGGGAGGTCATTTGAGGAGGAGCATTTCTTACTATTTAGGCATTCAAGCAAATTTGCTTTTGGAGGCTAGATAGAAGCAACATCAATTTCATTTCATTTCATCTTCTTGGCCTGAGTAAAGAGAGGAACAAGAGGAGTGTGAAGAGTACTTGTTGGTTGTTCTGTTCCAACATCTTTTAAGAGGATAACACTTTTGTTGGTAAGTTGATACTATGAAAAGTTAAGGATTAGTTGGCTCATCCATTCAATCCGAGAGAATAGGCCATGGTTTAAATGGACTTTACCCCTAGGGGAGGATCATGGAGGATCAAGGTCAAGGTGTAGCGTCCCTTGGGCCCTAGCTTAATCAGGGAACATTACTTGCGGAAATACACATCAAAATGAAATTTTATTTTGCGAATCAAATCCTGTAGCTTACCATCTACGATTTAAACACATAATCAACTAATTTGTGATACCCATAGTTAGATGCATCTACAACACTCTAAATGACCATGAATGCAACTAATAAATCATTCACAACAACTATTAACCATTCACATATATAGAGTTAAGAACAACAATTAAACTCATGGAATAACACAACAAATAGATAAACACTTATCTTTTATAAAACATTTGTGCAAATAATTTCTTAGGAAGGACCTTCCACCCAACCATGGACTTGTTGTTCTAGTTTTCAACAACAAGTCACCCCCAAGAGAGGGCTAGTAATCCATAATATAAGGGTGCCTCTCATAGTCCCTCATAGCTCCATATCACACAACCCATTGGTTTTCTCCTACAACTATCCTGAAATTCCTCCAGCTCTCTCCTCTTGACCTGCCCAACCCAAGGAATGTACCCCTTCACTTCTCTCAGTCCATCATGCATCCCATTCATTTATCATTCTCTCTCTGGCTCAAGTATCTAGGAATATCTCTCTCTGGCTCTGATACCATATGTAAGGGACTACGTCGTTACGACAACCATTCAAGTAACAGGTGCAATTTTTTTTTTTTTCTTTGTGTTGAAGGTGTGTGCGCGCGTGAAGAAGTAACAACACACATAACTGTGCAACGCAAACGTTTAGCGACAAGTAAGCCTGACTGATAAATACGACTGACCTCCCGCCCGTCCTACCCTGCAAGGTTAGGACCTCCAAGACACATAAGCAACGCTCAAGCCCGGTTTCCCATCGTCTTTAACCATTTAAGGTCTCAGGGCTGGCGACTGTTCTGAGGAACATGGAGGTGTCTACAT
>JASDQU010586209.1:80135-96943 GCA_032191745.1 Picea mariana | reverse complement strand
TCCACACCTCTCCCTCAATCTCTCTGGATCTCGTGTGTGGCCCCTCTACTCCATATGTGAGTCCGGTCGGCAAGCTATTGTCAGCCTGCATCATCAACCATCATGTCAGATCATGTCAAACAACATATCATATAATCAATAGTATATCATCAAACGAAACAATATCATCATAAATTAAACAACTCAAATACCCCACTCCCTGACTCAATCCAGAGTCCAAGGGAGTTCCACATATGCCTCTGCATCCTCCAGATCCGAAACCCTGCACACTCAACGAAACTGAGTCAACAGCACCTGTCTACATCAAGGTAGTAAAAACATCATGTCATATAACTTAACGCATCATAATGAGAGAAAAAATTTTATCATCATAAAAATCCGGATCACGTGCGAGCAAGTGTCCTCAAATAATAAGTTTGGTAAGTGCGCCAGAGCGGGATGTTACACATATCACACAACCCATTGGTTTTCTCCTACAACTATCCTGAAATTCCTCCAGCTCTCTCCTCTTGACCTGCCCAACCCAAGGAATGTACCCCTTCACTTCTCTCAGTCCATCATGCATCCCATTCATTTATCATTCTCTCTTTGGCTCAAGTATCTAGGAATATCTCTACCAGGAACTCAAGGGAACTCATTGCTAAGAAAACCACCAACAAAACAACATAAAACACTTGATGATACAGTGCAACTCACCCAAAAGTTTACTCTTTAGTCCTAACAACCTGACTCTTCAATTTCCATCTCCAAAATGCTCTAAAATCGCTCCAACATGCTCCAAAAATTTTCCATCCTTGTTGTTCCAGCTCCCAATCTCTTCTCCCCTGTTTTCTCTTGCTTTTTCATGTCATAACTAAATGTCTCCCACTGTATGTTGCTTCCCATACACATTTTATCTCTTTCCCTAAGACAATTGATTATTCACTCTGCCCAATGTTGATTCTAATTCAACCCCATGCTCTCCAATAACTATGGGATGTGACTCTCACACCCACCCTATGAAAGGTATTCAATGATTGGGCTCTCATACACTCAACCTGAAAATAGAAGGTTTCCCCAAATGATAATAAAATTCAGAAATGTGGGTTTGAATCAATACCCATAAATTATTTCCCTTTGGACCCCTTTTGGACACTCTATAGGAATTTCCCCTCTCTTTTGGATTAATCAGCCCCCATCTCTATCCATATCCCAGCAATTGGTATTATATTATATTTACAATTTAGAAAATACATTTTGCATTTACATTGTTTGGCCATAGCCACATTTATATCTACATTATGCATTAATTTAACTGTGGATTAAAGTGGGGATGTTACATTACCCCTCCCCTACCATTTTTCATCATCCTCGATGCACCATACTATGCAGAAAAACACATATATAAATTTACTTTACAATGTTCACAAATATAAAAACAAATTTATGCAATTTTTACCCTCCAACAACAGTCCCAACCATAATCTCTCGTTCTTCTCAACTTGTTGACCCAAGGAATGTCCCCCCTTCACCACCTTTAGTCTATTAGGATGCACCAATATTTTACCATTTCTATCAACGTAGGCAACCAAGAATTTCTTAGATGTGGTTTCGGTAACTAGCTGCCAAAAAATGGAGTCTTGCATTTTCAACTTCTATTTTCTTCAAAATTGAAAAAACTTTGTGGGTATTCCTCCCACATAGTTTCTTCATTCTCCCATGTTTCATCTTCAGGATTGTAGTAGGTTCATTGAACCTTTACCAACCATATGGATTTTCCTGAGAACTTTGACTTTCCGGTCTAGGATGCATACTAGTTCCACCCGGAAATCCGCTTTGTGCTCCATTTGGATCATTTTCCAATCAATTATGTGGTTAGGGTTAGGCACCTATTTATTTAATAATGGCACATGAAATACATTATGCATTCTCATGTATGCAACTAGCCCTATATTTTCTAATATTTCAAAATGCCCACAATAACTTCCTACCAACTTGGGGTAACAACACAATCTTTTCGAACTTCTTTTTTTTCTTTAAATTTTAGGAAAACATGTTCCACACTTTAAAATATCTAAAATTTTTGTTCTTGTCTGCATAACTCTTCTACCTGTCTTGGGTAACCTTTAAATTCTTTCTAATCCTTGTCATCTTCTTTTCAATTTCCTTTAATAAATCTAGCCCAATGATGGCTCTGTCTATTGGGTTATCCCAACTTACTTGTGTGTTACACTTCCTTCCATACAAAGCTTCAAATGGAATCATTTTTAATGAGGCTTGATACACATTGTTATAATCAAAATTCACTAAGTGAATATAGTCTTCCCATTTTAATGGTTGATCCATCACATAAATTCTGAGCATGTCCTCAATTATCCTATTGGTCCTCTCTATTTTCCCATCTAACTCTGGGTGATATGTCATTTTAAGATTCATATTTGTCTCAAATCCTTTGAACAAACCTTGCCAAAATGTGGATGTAAACTTGGAATCTATGTCTGAAACTATTACCTTAGACACTTCATGTACCTTGACAACTTCCTTCATGTAAATCTCTACAAAGTTTGTTGTCTCGTGCATTGTCTTTACAGGAATAAAATGTGCTTCCTTAGTCAATTTGTCCACCACCACCATTATGGAGTCATGTCACTTCATTTTTATGGGAAGTTTTGTAATAAAATCTATTGTAACCACTTTCCACTTCCATTTTAGAATGGGCAATGGCTGCAACAATCCTGCTGAATGTTTGTTCTCTATTTTCACCTTTTGGCACTCTATACACCAATCTATGTAGTCATCCACTTCTTTCTTCATTACTGACCAAAAATATTGGCTCCTTACAGTTGTAATGGATTTATGATATCTTGGGTGCCCAACATATGACACATTGTGCATTTCTCTCAGCACTATATTTTTCAGCTCCATGGAATTTGGAACATACAACTTGCCTCTATACAAAAGGATTCCATCCTCTTTTAATTCATAATCTTTAAATTTCTCTTATGAATTTTCTTGCTGCAAGTTTTCTTTTATTTGCAAATAAAGCTAATCTAAATTTGTTGCTTCAAGAATTTTATCTTTTAAATCTGTCATGTACATGTCGATGGCTCAAACATGTACTTCATGAGCTCTTCTACTAAGTGCATCAACCACTTGATTCTCTTTACTCTTTATATGTTTAATTTTGAAGCCATACTCACTAAGAAAATCAATCCATCTAGTTTTCCTAACATTTAATGTTGGTTGTTCAAATAATTGTTTTAGGCCACAATGGTCTATTCTTAGCTCAAACCTCTTTCCCATGAAATGATATCTCCACATTTTTAAATCATGTACAATGGTTTCTAACTCTAGATCATGAGTAGCATAATTTCTCTCATGCTATTTTAATTGCAGGGACTCATAACATACCACATGATTTTTTTGACTAAGAACTCCATCGAACCCTTCCTTGCATGTATTTGTGCACACTAAAAAGTATTCATCTGGATTTGCAATCTTTAATATGGGAACACTTGTCAAAATGTTTTTCAACTGCTGGAAACTCTCTTCACATTTTGGTGTCCACTTGAACTTCACTCCCTTCTTTTGAAAATAAGTGATTGGGCTTGCAATCTTTGAAAACCCTTTTATGAATATTCAATAATATCCTGCTAGACCCATAAATGATCTGACCTCCATGATATTTCTTGGAGCTGTCCATCCTCTAATGGCCTGTATCTTTTCAGGATTGACTACTATCCCATATGATGAAATAATATGTCCCAAGTAATGGATCTTCTTTTGATAAAATATGCACTTACTTAGCTTGGCATACAATTTATGCTCCCTCAAAACCTTTATCACCATTCTCATATTCTACTCATGCTCCTCTTCCGACTTAGAGTAGATGAGAATATCACCCGAGAAAACAATTACAAACTTGTCCAGGTACTCCCTAAACACTCCACTCATTAGACACATAAAAACAACCGGGAATTTGATAGTCCAAATGGCACTACTGTGAATTCATAATGCCCATACCTTGTTCTGAACATTGTTTTGTTGATATCTTCTTCTTTTATCCTCACTTGATGGTAGTATGATCTCAAGTCAATCTTGGAAAATATTCCTGCACCTTTCAACCTTTCCATCTTTCTTCTTCACAAAAATAACTAGAGATCCCCAAGGTGACACACTTGAGTGTATATAACCCTTCTTCAAAATTTATTCTAGCTGCATCTGCAACTCTTTCATTTCTGGTGTGCTCATTCTGTAATATGTATTAGACATTGGGGCAGCTCCTGGAACCAAATCAATAGAGAAATTGATGTCTCTCTTTGGTGGAAATATTGGGATTTCCTCAAAAACATCTTCAAAATATTTTAAGACTGGATGGTCTTCAATACTTGCCACATTATTTCTAGCTACCTCTTCCATATGGGATGCAAAAATTTGATATGCTTTCCTGAGACTCTTTTTCAAATGCATGGATGAAATTTCTCAAATAACTACATATCTCAGAATGCCTTGAATCTTTCCTTGTTTCCCCTTCTCATCAAGACAAGTTACTGTCTTGTTGTAACAGTCTAGGAAAACATGGTGTTTTTCCAACCAATCCATGCCAATTAGATAATCATATGAACCCAATGGTATAATGTTCACATCTACCTTTGTATTGAGTCCATTCATATCTATTAGACAATATTTAACCAACTCATTGATCTTTGTCTTAGCCCCCGTGGCTAACTGAACTAACAACCAATATTTCTTATCCTTACTCCTTTGCAAGTGAAATCTTTCAATAATGATAGAGTTTATGTAACTATGGCTAGCTCCATAATCAATTAAAATTTCTATGGGATGGTTATCAATATTACCTTCCACTTCAATCATGGGGGACTGATATTATGATTGCTTGTTGTCCAAGGCTACATAAATCCTTGGCATGCTTCCTCCCATATATTCCATTGTTTAAACCTCCTTAATATTTTGAAAAGTCCTTGTTCTTTCTCCTTTGCGAGGGAAGTCCCTATACAAGTGATTCCCCTCACATCCCCAACATTGTACAAGCTACTTCCTTGGAATTTTCCCAAAAGAATATGCTATATTCTGTTCATTTTGGGCTGAATGGCCTTGTTGATTTGCTTGAGAGTTATTATTGAAAAAGGGTGGCTTAAAACCTTTCTTCCTTTGCTCCCTCTTTCCTTTCATCTTGTCATTCCAAGTCTTTTGAAAGAATGGAATCCCTCTTCTCTACTCATAGATATGTCTTTCTCTCCTTATGGTCTCCTCCAAAGTCTTTGCGTTATCATATTGTATCTTGTCACTGTAGAAGAAGGGTAACCCACTAATAAACCTTTCGATTTTGACTTTCTCATATTTTATGAAGTCAACATAGTTCAACAATTTAAAGAACCTTTTTTCATACTCATCCATTTTCATGCTTCCCAACTTGATTTCAAAGAACTCTTTCATCTTCCTCTCATAGTAATGCTCAGAAAAATATTTCTCTTGGAAATATCATTTGAACTGCCTCCATGAGACCCTCTTCTCATCAATATGCTTGGCTTTCTTACGTTGATCCCACCACATGGTTTCCTTTCCTTGCAAGTGGTAGGTTGCAATTCTTGTTTCTACCCTAGAGGTGTATTCATGCAACTGGAAATATTTATTCAGTTCCAATAGTCAGGCCTCAGTCTCTTCTCCCTTCATATTCTCACCATTGAAATTTTATCTCTTGATCTTTCCAAGTTCACCTTGCAAGATGTCTCCCTCATGCCTTTTCCTCTGTCTCCTGAAAGGGGACACACTTGGGATGCTCTCTAGCCGTGAACTAGCATGAGATCTCCTATTGGAATTCTCTTGGGAATGATGGTGCATGCTCCTACTCCTTGAATACCTATCATTCTCATTCACATCCATTTTTCTATGGGATTTGGATGTTGTCACTTGTCTAGCACTAGCTTCTTTCCTTGTGCCAAAGTACTTATTGGCTTGCTTCTGCAACATGTTCAAGATCTGAAGTATCTCTTCTTGAGCCTTAATGATCCTTTCATTATAATCTCTATATCTTTGCACTTCTCTATGAAGGCTTCTCATAGTTACAGGTGCATGCATGTCTCTTCTTCCATTTGAGTCAATCTCAACATTTCCCATGCTGACATGCAGACCTATGAATTCCTCTTCATGACTATATGATCCTTGGTAATATTTCATTGTCGTGGTTCTCATATAGAAACCAAATTGCTTCTTTGAACCTATGATTATGTAGAAAATCTTTATGCAAATAGTTGTTATTAGATGAAAATAAATACATACACAATTTGGAAAAGAAATCATAACTTTTTTCTTCCCTTTAATGCCACCAATCATCTTATTTTGAGTTGACTATAAAATTTTCTTCTCAAAATAATTTTCCTAGTTAATATATGGATTCTCCTCCTCAAGACCTTTCCATTGACTATTTATTTTTCCAATTCTGAGTTCTGAGCAGGAATTTATGGTGTTCAAAATTTTTGACCATGTAATTCCATTTTATATCTCTACATGCTACAAGTGTTATTTTTCTCTCCTAACACATTTTTAGATACCTAGAACTCAAATATTGTTCCATGGATGAATTCTATAGTCCATGATATTTCCATAGAGTACTCTTGGGCCCCAAACTGATTCCCAAGCTAGGAGTTATGCTTTCTAAAAGAAATTTGGTACTAAATTTTACCCTTGACCGTTTTGGTTGTAACTCCCTCATACAAGATCTATTTAGCGAACGATTTAGCTTGTTGGAAATCTCTCTCCGATATCTATCATTTTAAAAGAAAAACTTATATGTCTTAGAAGGACACACATCTTTTACAAATTTGATTTTCTAAAAACTTTATTTAGGCCCTAAAAAATGCCATGCAAGATGAAGACCTTAAAAAACTGAAATTTTCATAAAAAATTCACTAAATTCCTAATTTAACAGTATTTAGATCTAAACTATTGCTCTCAAAATCAGGATCAATCCCAATATTTGATCTTCTTAGCCTTGATAAGCTATAGTTAGAATTTTCAAGCTTTTCAGAAGCTCTTTCTTAGACTCTTCCCATTGGAATTCCAAATTGTTGGGTATGTGGATGTCTCCAAAATCCACAATTCGAAACACTATAGGACTCTTCCTGTAGAGAAACCTCCATCATAAATTGGATTTCCTTTCTTTTCGACCCCTACGAAGTCCGAAGTATGATATCCTATCGAGCTTGCTCTGTTGGACTTCATCCATCGAAAACCTCCTCCTTGAACAAACCTTCTAACAACCCTCTTTCGAAGGCTCTCGGGAACCATTCTTCCCGAATCATACACTTTCCTGCCATGTGGAATTATTTGATTGTCTCACTCTTGATGGAATGTTCTCTGGCATGACACATTGATGTGGAAACTTTCGTGGGATTCTCCTTCACCATCGACCCTTCCAAGACAACATACTCATCCAATAGATTGTATGATCAACAATCATGCCGCGTAATGGCCACGATAATCTCGTGCTACCAAAACTGCAAATGGGTTACCTTGGTCAAAATGACTTCTTCGAATGCCAGAACACACCCAACCTTTCGAATAATCTCTTCTGAAACACCTCTCACAAATCCAATGGCTGGGAAAAGATCTAGCTGATTTGACGACTCTTAATCATTTTAGGATTGTGCCATTAGATTCCTTTCTTTGGACTCAAATTCATGCCCGAATCTAAGCCTTCCTGAACACCCTTCAAGAATTCCTTGCTACAAACTTCTGTGGTTGAATCTCAACCGACGATTCTCTAGGTCAAATTAATCTGGGTCGTTGATCCATAAAAATTCACAGTTGCCTGAAACACACAAGAATTTAACTTCAAGGCCAAATTTGAATCTGCAAATTGCATATCGATGCCATGAATTACCTTCTGCGACTGCTCTGAAGCACTGAAACTCAAAATCTTCTTGTAACTTGGGAATTTCACTTTTGTTCACCATTTTCCCCCAAATTCATCACAAGATGAAATACGCAACCACAAATTTTCTCATTTCGTGTTGGCTATTGGCACATACAAGATAAATGTTAAACCTTGAGCTTTGATACTATTATGTAGCGAACCTCATCTTAACTAGGGAACATTACTTGCGGAAATACACATATAAATTATTTTTTTTTGCTACTCAAATCTTGTAGCTTACCAGCTACAATTTAAACACATAATCAACTAATTTATGATAGCCATAATTAAATGCATCTACAACACTCTAAATTACCATGAATGCAACTAATAACTCACTCACAACAACAATTAACCATTCACACATATAAAGTGGATCACAACAATTAAATTCATGGAATAACTCAACAAATAGATAAACACTTATCTTTTATAAAATGTTTTTGCAACTAGCTACTTGGGAAGGACGTTCCTCCCAACCATAGACTTGTTGTTCCAGTTCTCAACAACAATTCACCCCTAAGCTGGGGCTAGGAATCCACAAAATAAGGGTGTCTCTCACGGTCCCTCACAACTCCATATCACACAACCCACTAGGTTTCTTCTACAACTATCCCGAAATTCCTCCAACTCTCTTACTCTCGACCTGACCAACCCAAGGAATGTACCCCTTTAATTCTCTCATTCCATCAAGCATCCCATTAGTTTATCAGGGTCTCTTTGACTCAGGTAGCTAGGAATCTCTCTGCTGGAAAGTCAAAGGAACTTACTGCCAAGAAAAATACCAACAAAACAACAACAAATACTTGCTCATTTTCAGACAGTTGGCTTAGGTTGATGGATAGTTGGTATGGATTGTTGGTTTTCATTGATGTCAACTATTGGAGAGTGATATTGTAGATTGATGTCAACCCTTAGTGATTGATTTAAACCCTTGGAGAAAGTACGGTAGCAAATTCCAGTAGCACAAAGCTTTGGATAATGGACCCAAGTTTGTTTGATGTAAATATGACTCATTATTGTCTTGTTATGGTTGATAATAAGTATAAATGGATTAACTCCAAAGTGGCCCCCTTATGGTGAAATCCCTCATGGGAAGACGCTTTGCAGATTGAGTTATCCTAGAAGTATGGTTAGAGAACCCATGCTTATTTGTGGAATAATGAAATGAAGATAAGTGAATTTTTTAGTGAAACTATCCTATATGGATAGTGCTTGTCATGCCATTTCTGGTGGTATGTGGAACGTCACATAACTTCTCACGGTTAGAGAATTATGGCCATGAGAAGTTGGAGAACCCAAGTTTGGGTAATGGACCCAAGTTTGTTTGATGGATAATGATATGAGTTTTGATATTTTTTCAGGTAATACTATTCTATATGAATAGTACATGTCATGTCATTTATGGTGGTATGTGGAACGTCACATAACTCCTCACGGTTTTTGAGTTATGGCCTTACGAAGTTGGAGGACCCTCATATGTCATCTAGAAGCCTTGAAAGGTCAAAGTAGTCAAGGTGGTTTAAGAGATTTTAAAGGTAAATAATAAAGTGAAGTGATGAGTGCACTATAATTCAAAGTGAATACAAAATAAATGATTTAAATAATAAATTTAATGGAGAAATTAGAAGTGGGTTAACCCTAAAATAAGGAAAGTGGGCAAAGTGACCTAGAAGATGTTTTTAAGGAAGCTTCTTGGAGAGTATAAATAAGAGGCAAGGCTCTCTCATTTTACATCACACTTGAGCATATTGAATATCTATGGGTCTCTGAGGTAAATAAATGATGTCTAAGTGAAATTTTTGAGGAAAGGTCAAGAAAAGAAGACCGAAATTCAAGGAAGGATAAATTCCTTTGATGATGCTTTCTAAGGTATGTTATTTACAGGTCATCTCACCATTTTCGCAATAAAGTTGTTTCTTGAATGATTCAGACTATGAAATTTCTATGTCATTATGGAAACATATCCAAGTATCTGTGGTAAAAAATTCATCTTGTGGGTCGTTGTATTTTTGGAGTCACACTCCGTGGAAAATAGGGTTTGTGGCTAGTCCTGAAACTAGTCTAAAAATGGTGTTTCAGGTAAAAATGTCATAAATTCTTCATAACAGATCCAAATTGAGTAAGAAAAAATGTGTTGGTTAGAGTACAGTTTGTATTCTTTTCTAGTGTGCCCATTCTGTAAGATGTCTTAGACATTGGGGCAGCTCCTGACACCAAATCATTAGAGAAATCAATGTCTCTCTTTGGTGGACATATTGGGATTTCCTCAAGAACATATTCAAGATATTTTAAGACTGGATGGTATTCAATACTTTCCACATTATTTCTAGCTGCCTCTTCCATATGGGATGCAAAAAATTGATATACTTTCTTGAGACTCTTTTTCAAATGCATTGCTGAAATTTCTCAAATAACTACATCTCTCATAATGCCTTGAATCTTTCCTTGTTTCCCCTTCTCATCAAGACAAGTTATTTTCTTGTTGTAACAGTCTAGGAAAACATGGTGTTTTTCCAACCAATCCATGCCAATTAGATAGTCATATGAACCCAACGGTATAATGTTCACATCTACCTTTGTATTGAGTCCATTCATGTCTATTAGACAATATTTAACCAAATCATTGATCTTCCTCTTAGCCCCCGTGGCTAACTGAACTAACCAAGATTTCTTATGCTTACTCCTTTGCAAGTGAAATATTTCAATAATGTTAGAGTTTATGTAACTATATCTAGCTCAAGAATCAATTAAAATTTTAAAGGGATGGTTATTGATATTACCTTCCACTTCAATCATGGGGGACTAATATTATGCTTGATTGTTGTCCAAGGCTACATAAATCCTTGACATGATTTCTCCCATATATTCCATTGTTTCATCCTCCTTAATATTGTGGAAAKTCGTTCTTTCTCCTTTGTGAGGGAAGTCCCTATACAAGTGATTCCCCTCACATCACCAACATTGTATAGGTTGTTGCCTTGGCCTTTTCCCAAAAGAATATGCTATCTTCTATTCATTTTGGGCTGACTGGCCTTGCTGATTTTCTTGAGAGTTATTCTTGAAAAAGGGTGACTTAAAACATTTCTTCCTTTTCTCCCTCTTTCCTTTCATCTTGTCATTCCAAGTATTTTGAAAGAATGGAATCCCTCTTCCCTTCTCATAGATATGCCTTACTCTCCTTATGGTCTCCTCCAAAGTCTTGGGGTTATCATATTCTATCTTCTCATGGTAGAAAAAGGGTAACCCACTAAGAAACCTTTCAATTTTGACCTTCTCATCTTTTATGAATTTAACATACTTCAAAAATTTAAAGAACCTATTTTCATGCTCATCCATTTTCATTCTTCCAAACTTGAGTTCAAAGAAATATTTCATCTTCCTCTCATAGTAATGCTCAGACAAATATTTCTCTTGGAAATATCCTTTGAACTGCCTCCATGAGACCCTCTTCTCATCAATATGCTTGGCTTGCTTAAGTTGATCCCACCACATGGTTTCCTTTCCTTGCAAGTGGTAGGTTGCAGTTCTTGTTTCTACTCTAGAGGGATAATCATACAGTTAGAAATATTTCTTCAGTTCCAATATTCAGGCCTCACTCTCTTCTCCCTTCATATGCTCACCATTGAAAATTGATCGCTTGATCTTCCCGAGTTTACCTTGCAAGATGTCTCCCTCAATCCTTTTCCTTTGTCTCCTGACAAGGGACACACTTGGGATGCTCCCTGGCCCTGAACTAGCATGAGCTCTCCTAGTGGAATGCTCTGGGGAATTATGGTGCATGCTCCTACTCCTTGACTACCAATCATTCCCATTCCCATCCCTTTTTTCTATGGGATTTGGATGTTGTAAATTGTCTAGCACTAGCTTATTTCCTTGTGCCAAAGTCCTTATTGGTTTTCTTCTGCAACATGTTCAAGCTATGAAGTATCTCTTCTTGAGCCTTCATGATCCTTTCATTATCATCTCTATAGCTCTGCACTTCTCTATGAATACTTCTCATAGTTACAGGATCATGCATGTCTCTTCTTCCATTTGACTCAATCTCAACATTTCCCATGTTGACATGCATACCTATGAATTCCTCTTCATGACTGTAGGATCCTTGGGAATCTTTCATTATTGTGGTTCTCATATAGAAATCAAATTGCTTCTTTGAACCTCTAATTCTGTAGAAAATGTGCATGCAAATAGTTGTTATTAGATGAAAATAAATACATAGACAATTTGGAATAGAAATCATAACTTTTTTTCTTCCCTTTAATGCCACCAGTCATCTTCTTTTGAGTTGACTATAAATTTTTCTGCTCAAAATAACTTTCCGAGTTAATAGATGGATTCTCCTCTTCAATAACTTTCCATCGACTATTTATTTTCCAATTCTGATTTTCGAGCATAAATTTATGGTCTTCAAAAGTTTTGACCATTTAATTCTCTTTTATATCTCTGCATGCTACAAGTGTTCTTTTTCTTTCCTAACACATTTTTAGATACCCAAAACTCAAATATGGCTCCATGGATGACTTCTACAGTCCATGAGATTTCCATAAACTACTCCAGGGCCTCAAACTGATTCTCTAGCTAGGAGTTATGCTCTCTAAAAGAAATTTGGTACTAAATTTTTCCCTTGAGCGTTTTCGCTGTAACTTCCTCATACAAGCTCTATTTGGCAAACAAAGCTTGTTGGAAATCTCTCTTCGTGCTCTATCATTTTATAAGAAAAAATTATGTGTCCTAGAAGGACACACTTTTTACAAATTTGATTTTCTAAAAACTTTATTTAGGCCCTTAAAAATGCCCTGCAAGATGAAGACCTTCAAAAACTGAAATTTTCATAGAAAAAATCACTAAATTACTAATGTAACAATATTTATATCTAAACCATTTCTCTCAAAATCAGGATCACTCCCAATCGTTGATATTCCTAGCCTTGATAAGATATAGTTATACTTTGTAATCTTGTAGGAAGCTCTTTCTCAGACTCTTCCCATTGGAAGTCCAAATTGTTGGGTATGTGGATGTCTCCAAAATCCACAGTTCGAAATACTATACGACACTTCCTGTCGGGAAACCTCCATCAGAAATTAGATTTCCTTGCTTTTCAACCCTTTCGAAGTCCAAAGTATGATATCCTATCAAGCTTTCTCTGTCGAACTTCATCCATCGAAAACCTCCTCCCCCAAAAAACCTTCTGACAACCCCGTTCCAAAGGCTCTCGAGAACCATTCTTCCCAAATCTATACACTTGCCTGCCATTTGGAATTCTTTGATTCTCCCAGTCTTGATGGAATTTCCTCTGACATGACACACTAATGTGGTGGCTTGCGTGACATTCTCTTTCTCCCTCGACCCTTCCAGGACAACATACTTGTCCAATATATTGTACGATTAACAATCATGCCGCGAAATGACCACGATCATCTTGTGCTACCAAAATTCACATGCGTTACCTCAGTCGAACTGACTTCTTCGAACGCTAGAACATGCCCAACCTTTCGAACAAGATCTCCTGAAATGCCTCTCGCAAATCCAATGGCTGGGAAAAGATATGGTTGATTTGCAACTCTTAATCATTTCAGGATTGTGCCATCAGAGTCCTTTCTTTGGACTCAACTTCATTCCCAACTCTAAGCCTTCCTGAACACCCTTCAGGAATTCCTTTATCTGACCTTTTGCAGTTGAATCTCAACTGATGATTCTCTATGTCAACTTAATCTGGGTCGTTGATTCACAAAACTTCACAGTCACCCTGAAAAACACATGAATTCAACTTCAAGGCCAAATTCAACTCTACAACTTGCATATCGACACCATGAATTACCTTTTGTGACTGCTCTGAAGCACTGAAACTCAAAATCTTCTTGTAACTTGGGGATTTCACTTTTGTTCACCATTTTGTCCCAAATTGGTCACAAGATGAAATCTGCAACCAAAAATCTGCTCAATTTGTGCTGGCTATTGGCCCATACAAGATCAGTGTTAAACCTTGAGCTTTGATACCATTATGTAGCGGCCCTGAACTTAATTAGGGAACATTACTTGCGTAAATACACATAAAAATGAAAATTTCTTTTGCTAATAAAATCTCGTAGCTTACCAGCTACAATTTAAACACATAATCAACTAATTTATGATACCCATAATTAAATGCATCTACAACACTCTAAATAACCATGAATGTGACTAATAACTCATTCACAACAACAATTAACCATTCACATATATAAAGTGGAGCACATGAATTAAATTTATGGAATAACTGAACAAATAGATAAACACGTATCTTTTATAAAACGTTTTTGCAACCAACTGCTTGGGAAGGAATTTCCACCCAACCATAGAATTTTTGTTCCAGTTCTCAACAAAAAGCACCCCTAAGCTGGGGCTAGGAATCCATAAAAGAAGGGTGTCTCTCACAGTCCCTCATAGCTCCATATCAAACATCCCATTGGTTTTCTCCTACAGCTATCCCGAAATTCCTCTAGCTCTCTTCCTCTTGACCTGCCCAACCCAATGAATGTACCCCTTTATTGCTCTCATTCCATCGAGAATCCCATTAGTTTATCGGGGTCCCTCTGGCTCAGATAGCTAGGAATCTCTCTGTTGGGGAATCAAGGGAACTTACTGCCAAGAAAAACAACAACAAAACAACAACAAATACTTGCTCATATAGTGCAACTCACCCAAAAGTTCACTCTTTATGCCTGACAACCCGACTCTTCAATTTCCAGCTCCAAATGCTCCAAAATCGCTCCAAAAAAAGTTACCAACTTAATGAGAACCGTGACCTCAAAATGAGAACTCTAGCCCTTAAAACCCATATTTTTGCATAAAAAACATGAAAATCAACCCCCATATCAAAAAGTGGTGCTACTGGTAGCACCGTTTTTTGTAACCAGGTCAAAATTACAAGATTTTTCAAGCATGGGATTAAAGGATCAAATGGTTTCTTAGAAAAACTTTAAAATCAACCCCCAAATCAAAAAGTAGTGCTACCGGTAGCACCGCTTTTTCTAACCGGGTCAAAGTTACAACTTTTTTCAAGCATTGTCTTAAAACATAAAATAGTTGCTTAGAAAAACCTTAAAATCAACACCTAAATAAAAACGTGACACTACCTAAAGAAAAATGTTTTTTCTAAACATTAAAATTGCAACCTACGACCTAATTGAAAATGTGGTCTTGACAACAAATCCCTACACAAATAAAAGATTCAAAATTGGATACTAAATGGTCACTTGAAAATTTATTTACTAACTTTTTTTTTCTTAAATTTACATTAAAAAACAAATAAAGAGTAAGGAGAATCTTCACAATTTTTTTTTAAAGGCCAACTGTTCTGCCACCAAAGTGGAAAACTGAATGCAAAGGCATGACAACTGTTCACAGTTCCAAAACTTGAAGAAAAAGATGACAACTGTCAAAATACAACCAGGGGACTTGCCACCTCTTCTGCCACTCTCGTGGAAACCAGAATAGGCAGTGGACTAGGTGCCTCGACCTAAACCAGAGACTGTTAATCTCGAACCTATCAGACCTAAACCAGAGACTAACATAGGCAAAATTTACAAAAATTTAGCCATTGACCCAAAGAAAAAACTTGTGAGAAGCTATGCATGAGGCAAGTCAGGGAGTCCATCTTGACGGAGTCTAAAGGTGAAGGGATGACAACACGTCGAGCAACAAATCTTCTCAGGATCGCTTGACAGGGAAGCATATAGCTTGTCCAGGTGTTTGCTAAAGAAACTCTGGCAGTGTTGCTGCTAGGCTAGGTCCCTCCTCATTTCAAGGATTAAAACCAGGTGGTCGTCCGTGAGTCTGTAAGAGTTTGGAGCTGGGTGAATGTGGTCTGATTGAGCTTGGTTTTCCTCCAAGGTGGAAGCGACGGAGTTAAAGGCAACATCAAATTCCGTGGTGGGGTATTCTTCCATGGAGGCAACGAAATTTCACCCTGAGTGGTCCTCTAGAGGAAAGGCTTCTTCTTCCAGTGTGCATCCCATAGAAATTGACTCCTGAAATGGACTGGTGGTGTAGCTGGTAAGTTGGGGCTCCAGGACGGCTGAAGGAAGGAAAGGAAAGAATTCCTCCCAATTGGGCAGAAATTCTTCTTCCATTGGGCATCCACCTTGGAGACTCTCAGTACTGGGAGGACGTGGTTGTCGATGAGTCTGCGTGTACCAATTTAACCTAGATAGGCCCAGATGGTCGTTGTTTGGAACTGGAGCTTGAGAGGTAAGTCCCTGGTCATGGTAAGGCCAAGGCTCTGAAGGGGCTTGCGCAGACCAATTCTGCCCCAAAGAGCCCGGGTGGTCTCTGCCTTGCGTGAGAGCTCAAGAGGTAGGACCCGAGTGGTTGTGACGCTCAAATTTTCTATAGTAGGCTGACCCTCGACGTGGCTTGCCTCGTTCTCGTGGCATGGCTGTGCAGGGCACCAAGCGAGCATAAAAACCATTTGAGTAGACTAAGTCTCAAAGAAAGATCAACAGAATAATGCTAGGCTTTGGGCTCAAATGCACCATATAACACTTCCTTCACAGTGAAAAGACCAGGAGGGAAAAAGCATTAATGGCTCTGGTAGCCATTAGTGCAGTTGTGATGAAAATCTCAAAGATCGTACTGTAGCCAAGGAGTCGAGCCCAGGCTTCCATTAAGGCCCAATGCACTAAGGCTTGGTGTTTATGCATGAGAACCATCATGAATGGACAAGGAGGGAGGGTGGAAGTGAGAGGATTTAACTTCCCTCGTGATTGCCCCATCCAATGACACATGTGGTCCATGTGGCCCATGTGTCACCCCATCTTGGGATAAATATTTCTATTATATATGTAACTATATAAGTTATACAGTTGCATATATATATATATATATATATATATATATATATATATATATA
>JASDQU010586209.1:45237-57596 GCA_032191745.1 Picea mariana | reverse complement strand
CAAGGAAACAACAGTCTAAGACACAGTTTAAAAGATGGAAATTTCCTAAGAAAACGACGTGTTTTGATGATAAAAATATTACTCACAAGGAAATGGTTTGGCCATATCAACAAAAAATAACTTGATTCTAAATACAAAGAAAACAATCACTAATCACCATCATAATTGGCACAATTGATTGTTCAATGCATTATGGGACAAACAAGTTACCCCAAAGGTTTCCTTAGGAATCTCTCCCCGTTTCTTAGTTTAAGACGAATAAATAATGCTACCTTCAAACATTTTCTTACCATCCCTACAACTTTCTTAAAAAACATTAGGAGATGGAAATATTGGAATGCAAGCTAGAATCATTGCCTTTCTCAAACTCGAAGAGGAAAGAAACAAAACAAAATAAAATTTCACATCCCACCAAAACCTAGTCAAACTTTGGTTTGATAAAAGTGCTTCTACGAAGATTTCCAAACTAGATATTTAATTTTAATGTAGGAAAAAAATTGTGAACCATAAGGGAAGCACACAAAATTGTACCCTTTGTGGAATGGACCATAGCAGATTGTTGAGAATATTGGAAAGGGAACTTATTTCCTCCAAAGCTTGCAAGGAGACAAATACCCCCTACCTACTAACAAATGACACCTTAAATGATACATCAACTAATCCACCTTTATAGTGGATAAGCTTGTAGATACTAGGCTTTTGACATTTATCAAAAATTCCACTTTTGAATTCACTAGTTTGGTAGATTCCCTATCCTCCCCAACCCATCCAAATTTTACTATGGAGATGTGGTAATTGGTTATGTATATGGGGTTTCTAAAGTGCGTAGCACCAAGAGTATAAGGTAAGGCCATTGTTTTAAATGCTTCTACATTAGCTTAAAGTTCTAAGGGAAATAAATTTAAATTGTCCATGTAGCAACTTCTATGGCATCATGAAATCCTTGGGGAGTTGGATGATAATCCAAGTACTCTTAGCATGTTAAGAACATTAGTTATAGTGGCTAGGTAATTGTGGATGATATAAATTAAGGGGATAATGGATCATAATTTGTTTTTAATTTTCCAGTACCTTTGAGAATATTGTACACTTAGCTAATTATTCTTAATTGATTTTGAAATAGAAGTTTTAAGGGGTTTGAAAATGAAAATTCTAGATTGAAGAAACAAGTAAAGGTGATTATGCGATTTATAGGTTTAAAAATTTGGTGTAGCCAAATGGATATGAAACTACCTTTGTGTCATTAACATTCTCGAAACCATCTGATTTTAAATCTCTATGAATTGGTAGAACTAGAACCTATGAACTATTAACAAACGTTGCCCTTTTTTTGCATAAAATCAAGAGATGGATACAAAAGAAACCGAATAAAAAAAACATTGATTATAACAAACATAACTTTACACAAGGATACTATCACCACCAAAATCAATGACATTGAAAGAGGTTGGAAAAGGAAAATAACTCTAAGAGTTCCAAATAGAACTTTGGAACTTCCTTGAAACAATTGCTTGATCCATATTGTTCTCCAATGAATACTGATAAAATATACATATGGAAATCTAGATCCATGAATTGAGGGGTATTGATGATGTCACAAAATATCAAGCTACTTCCCAGAATGACCTTGAGATTTGTACTTTTGATGTGTTAGTAAATTAAGAGGTAATAATGCCACTATAAGTTATTGTGTTATGCGGCATGTATTAACCTTGGTAATTACATTGAGTACAATACCAAAATTTACCTTTATAAAGTATGCAATACAATAAAGTTGCAGCTGTAAAGGTCACTAAGTGTCAAGATCATAAAGTTATAAGCTCCAAGGAATACATTTTTATTGATTCTTCTGGGTTTACCAATGCCTATTATGGCTGGTGGTTATTAGTTTCCTCCATATGGAAATCCAAGGAAGAGGGGAGAATTTGTTGGGCATTGGAAAGGTGATGATGTCCTTGTTATGAACACTTAATAAATGGGAGGATGAGGGAAATTTATTTCTCTAAAAAAATGATCAACAAGTTGTACATCATATACAATTTCTCTTAGGTGCGCGAGAGGCATTGGAAGCTCCTTGTGGGGTTGAACCCGAAGAAGCCTCTACCTTAAATGAAGAAGAACCTTCACCCAAATCAAAATTGGGAAAAGTAGTGTTCAAGTAAGGATTCTTATAATCCACAACCCAATCCTTCAAAGGCCCTAAATGATACTCTTCTTACCTTATGGAGATAAAGTGGAGATTTGAATGTATGTACATGAGATATTTAGTTTTCTTTGAACCCAACCTATCAAGTTTTATTGAGAAGATAATGCCATAGCCCCTTGTGACATGAGATATTTAGTTTTCTCTATATCCAACTTATCAAGTTTTATTAAGAAGATAATGCCATAGCCCCTTGTGAAGTAGCACAAAATATTATGGCCAACAAATCTTTTGGCCCTGCTCTATGATTGGTTCACCACTCCAAGGTGCCAAATGATTTTTATCATTAAAGGATGTAAAGTAAAAAAAGGTTTCCTAGTATGCAAGAAAAGTGTTATTTCTTGAATCACTTACATTAGAGGAATTTTGAGGTTATAAATGGGTTTCAAAACAAAAAACCTGCCAACAATATTGGTTCCATGTAAGATTCCCTATTGGCATGAAATGGTACACACCGTCAATGGTGCCCATGGGGTACAATATACTACACAATTAATTTAGGTTTAGTTAGAGTGTAGGCTAGGTTAGGTTGAGTTGGTAGGGTAAGAAAATATAGGGTATGTAAGATGATCAGGATAGGTTACGTCAAGTTAGGGTTGGAAGGTGAGAGCAAGGTAAGGTAGGGATTGGTAGGGTAAAGTGAGAATTAGGTTTGTGATGGTAAATATGCATGCAATCATGAATGAATGAAATAAACTACGTATAATAAATGAAGTAAAGAACTACAATGCACATGAAAGGTAAACAAATAAAAGAACATATAAAAAGATAGATTCGTGAGTATTAATTATGTACCTTTTTGTACAATTGATGCAACCTCTCCAGATAGGCTACTGATCGGTTGCAATTCCTGGTGTGAAGTCCTATAGAAATCAACAAACCATGAAATGTTAAATTTACGATAAAGAATTTAAGAATTAGACATTCATTTCAAAATTTACATGAATATATAATACATAAGAATAAAGAGCATTAGCTTATTGAGCTTCTCTTTGTTTCAAGAATAATTTGATATTCTCTACTGAATAGGGCCAACCATGTGAAGGTGGAAGCTCATATGGATCCTCCCCCCCCTCACATCACTCTCAATTCCCCATACCCAATGCATGTACTTGAAAATAAATGAATTTATGTGCAAATATGTGTTTTTCATCATAAAGAAACATTCAACATTCATTCATTAAGTACGTATAACATTCATTCATTCATTTGTAGCAAAAAAATATTTCATGACATTAGTTTATATTATCAAAAATAATATTTCATAATGTTATTACAATCACTTCTTTTTTGGATTTTTTCTCTTCACAAATTTAGTAATCAATTGATCATCTTCTACAACATCTTTATCAGTTCTTCTAGTCACCTCTACAAATAGTCTTATTGTTTGTTGGGTCATGTACTCACTACGTGGAATATGTTGTTGTAAGGTGTCAGGATCTACTGCAATAATGAAGAAATGTTAAATTGATATGTTTTGTTTATATCATTACAAGAATTTCATTAATAAAAACAACATTAGAGTGGTGCTTTTTACCTGACATGGCCACATCATGTACTTCATTTCCTTGTCTAGCTACCTGATCATCTTGTACAGGATGAACCTCTACATGATCATCTTGTACAACATGACCTTCTTTGGTTGATCGTTCTCCATCCTAGGAATTATGTTTATTGTGGCTTTCCTACTTAAAACAAAGAGGCTCAATATTTTATGGCCAAAATTAGTAATGAATAGACTACACAAGTAATCAATCTTAAATAAAATTTGTTGATTTTATTTATCTGCATGCAGGGTGGATCACTGGAAGAATTTGTTGGCCCAATGATCAATCTTTTCCGACCTTCAACAACAACTACAAAGTTGTGATGGAATCCAAGCATCAAGTCATCCTCCATTGGCACTTTGTTGAATCAATAAACTTGCAATTTTGCATAAGATCATCAATTTATCTTTTATGGTGAAATAAAAACAAATTTATATGCAATTTATTATTTGGATACAATATTTGAGTTATTGATACTTACAATTTGTGCCACCAGATTTGAATAACCACCAGGCCCAAGCTTGTGTTGGCCATGCTTGTCTAGTCTAGCCTTTGTTTCCTTTGATGTGTCTGGAAGCCTATGAAAAGTTTGAAATATGTTAGATGTTGAAAATTTCATGTAAAAATAAAGAGTAATAAACATATAATTACATTGTTCAGAGTATTGCATAGCTTCCTGTGCCCGGTGGTAGCTTTCCCTATTTTCTTAAGTCCCTCTCCCTTCCATCATCCAACATGGATTTCCACTCCCTTACTAGAATCATTGGAGGGCTCTCATACCTAGGATTTGTTTCTAGATGAACCCTATATTGGTCCCTCACAATGTTCATATGTTGGTAGTATTTCTTGAGGATCTTCGCTCGGTTGAAGGTCTCAGCACCGAAAAACCCAATCAAGCGATTAATTAGCTCATCTTTTAAATTTTTTCTTTATTTATCCCACCTTGTGCAGATGGTGGGCCCAAATATCTCCAGTGACCAATCATTTATATGTTTTAAAAAAAATCATTTCCTGCAAACCGATCATGTCATCATTAGTTTAAAAAGAATGATCTATGAGTAAATTTCAATCAGATTATATATAATAGTTAAAACATTTTTGTAATACCTGGGACCTTCTCTATATTTATGGGAATGATATTTTTTCCACCAAAAATGTGGTATGTATTGTTCCTGTGCTAGTAACATGGGAATATCTAGGAAATGTTGCTTGAGAAATATCAATACTACTTTCCGATTCATCGACCCCCTGACCCTGTTATGCATGATCTATCGTGCATCGAGTAGTAGAGGGTGCACCCACATCTTCCCTCTGGGGTGTCCTGCTATGTGTTTCCAACTATTCAATCAATAAAAATGGCACATTTTCAGATGCACGTGGGGTTAGATGCACGTGATTTGAAGACTCATCAGTAACATAAATAGTAGTAGCAGGCCCCTCACTAGGATTATGTGGACGCAAATGCTCCTATAAAAACAAGCCATATTTTATTTCATGACATATACAAGTATAAATATAAAACCATAAATGAATTTATCTTCTAATTGAATATCCTGCAACTTATGTTCAATGACTGAGCTCTCATCGTCAAACGATCAATATTTCCTCTAATCTCTTGTGTTTGTGGCTGAATGAATACCAAATGAAGGATTTCCACATTTACTTTTTTTACAGACTTCTTTAACATCTGAAAGGGGTTAATCGATGATGAAATTTCATCATCACACATTAGCTCATCCACATCCATTTCTATGGATTTCTCTACTAATGGATACGTAGCCTGCGATGGAAATATAGAAAATGTTAATATCAAAAAAACCAATATAGAAATATATGAAACCAATAGACTCATTAAAAAATGTAATAATACAACATATTTAATTTGTAAAATTACCATGGGTTATACTGGTTGGGCCGAGGATGGTGTCCTCTAATCTTTTAGGGACTTTCTCTAGTCAAGTGCAACCTGCAACAAAAACATTGAAAATATTAATATCTAAATGAAACCAATAGACTCTTGAAAAAACATAATTAAAAAACACATTGCTTATATTTAATTTGTATAATTTACAATGGGGTATACCTATCTCCCTAATGATGGCATCATCTCATCCATCAAGGACTTTCCTCGATCAACAACCTGCAACAAAAATATTGAAACCATTAATATTGAAATGAAACCAATAGACTCTTGAAAAAACATAATTAAAAATGAGGTATACATGCTACCTATAGGATGGTTTCATTTAATGAAACATATTCCTTATATTGTTTATATCGAAATGAAACATTAACAAAAAACATTAACTAACAAAAACATAAGTTATTAGATTCATTAATTACAGGTTTGGTGAAATGTTATATTTACCACTCCCATAGTAACAACATTTGTATCTATTTGATTCAAATTGTAATTGATCAACAACTCTTCCCCTGAAGCTATTGATTTTATGGCACACACTAAAACATGGTTTCCTTCATGCCCCTCAAATACACAATTGGGTTGTTTATTTGTAGACCTGGGTTGTGTACTCTTTATAAACCCTGCAATATTCCCTGATTCTTTTGGCCTTCCGTCAATGTACATTCTCAATCCTTTATTTTGATTATTGTCTTTTAGTTGTAAACAATTTGTAGACACTCTATATATGTGCATAATACGTGTATATTGGACCAACTGCATTGATCCAGGTGGATATTGGTGGCCACCCACCTGTTCCAACTCGCTCCTCTTGATTTTTTTAGTTCAACACGTTATTTTGTACTTCTTTGTAATTGTGGGTTCTACACTTCTGGGGCTATCTGAATCCCTACACATATTCCATATGGATATTGGTGTCCTCCCATTTAATCCAACTCAATTATTTTGTATATTTTCATGTCAGCACATCTTGTTGTACTTTTAGGGCCATTTTAGGGTCCTAAACATTGTTTTTTTGGATCACCACAGTCAAAATGTAGACAGAGTCAGAGTTTGATGGTGTAACATGTAGTTATCTAAAAGCCCTTTCTAATGGGCTATTATGTGCCTAAAATGGAGGTCGTATGCAAAATTTATGACCCCGGGAAGTTGAGGTACCAACTTACCCATTGGGGCCCACATAACTTTTGGTGTTTCACCTCCTAGGGTTACGTTTTTGGATGTCTAGGGTTTTGGAATTCATGAGTAATATCAAAAATTCCTTTAGAGCCTCATTGTAATCATCCTGCTCAGACAAATTCATGTAGCAACCACATCTCTTCTTAGAGATAACTACCACCATTCGAGCAAGTGTTTCAGTTCAAGAGTTTTATCCTATTTCATTTATTCAATAGAAGATATTGTTCATTGGATATTTGTGTTGCTCTTCATATCTCTATTTTTATTGTATTTATTTTGTTAATTAGTTTGTTCCTCTCCTAAATCCGGATCACACATCCAATCTCTGTAATTGTAGTAGGGCATGACATAATCCATCAATTCAGTACATCTATTGTAACCCACCTTTATTCCATCCATGAAAAACAACCCCAAACCATGTAATGACAATGGTGCAATCCGAAATATCCTATCGTTCACACAAAAATATGTGTTTAGACAAGGAATATCCTTGGGTACCCATTGTTTCACTAGATGTTTGTACCTCATGGGAACGTCGATGTCGCCTATGGTATCTTCATCATAAGAACATGACCCCCCTTCCACGAGAAAAAATTCCATTCATTTATGCAATTTTATTCTAATGTTTAGAAATTTATTTGATCTCCCTATTTTATGCCTACTAGATGCCTCACTATCCTCTAGTCTTCCTGAACTTCCCTCGCTCGAGGAGGAAAGATATGACAAATACATATTTGGTTGTACCTGTACTAATCCATCAAATGAGATAAATAGTTAACAAACATTTGTAGAAGGCGACAACAATATCTTGATTCAGAAATATGATTTCAATAAGAAATCCTTTCACTCTCCCATGAATACCTCATCTCATCTTTCTCCTCAGTGTGTAACCAAAATTCACTACTTACAAACCCTTGTATACACCAATCCATCCATTATCATTTCAAGCATCTTACTCTCTATTTAATCTTTCTCCACTAATCATATTGTGACTACAATATTTGATTTATGTCTATACATAGATCTATGCACCGCAATTGAGAAAGGAAGTATTGTATGTAATCCTCGATCAACGATTATTGAGGGAATTTGGTTTGTTTGTTTGTTCTTGTTGTGAGGAGATATGGAAACAAGAAAGTCACGGTAACAATCATGGGCTATTCAACTTCCAGCAAGAAAAACAAAAGGGACAATGGTAGATGGCATTGGTAAACAAAACGTTTGAAGGATTGGCTTGTTTATTCAAAAGTTGAAATAATGGGATCCACTTGGGAAAATAATTTAAGAAATTTGTGGAGGTACATGGCCATGAAATATGCTTGATGGATGATGTTGAAGAAGAAGTTTCAATTTAAGGCTTATTTTAGAGATTAGTTAATTAAGGAAATAAATTGTTCACATTTTGTTGATGATACCTTAGTCATGTGGAGAGCATCAACAATAGCAGTTGAGATATTTAATCTAGTGTTGGATCAATTCATGAATTTGTTAGGCAGACATCTTAACAAAGGAAAAGGTCATGTGTATGGATGGAACACCTTTCCCCAACAAGCTGCATAAGTTTCATAGTTGCATAAAGTTGCATAAAGTTTCATAAGTTGCATAGTTGGACATAGTTGCATAAAGTTGCATAAATTTGCATAGTTGAACATATTTGCATAAAGTTGCATAGTTCCATAAAGTTGCATAAGTTGCATAGTTGCATAAAGTTGCATAAGTTGCATAGTTGCACATAGTTTCATAAAGTTGCATAAGTTGAATAGTTTCATGTTGCATACATGACATGCATTGCATGCATGCATGTCATGTGCATGCTGAGTTAGTTCACATGCATTTCCAAGTCAAGGGTGAGTTGTAATTGAAGTCTCAAGTCAAGTCTTAAGAAAAAGTTAGGTTGAACATAAAATTCCTATGAGCTAGAAACAAACAATCTTATTGATATTGCAAATGATGTAAATGTATTGATCTAATGTGTTGGCATCTGTAACACTATCCACCATGAAGAAATTCAAATTTCCATGTATAAGAGTCAAGTTGAATGAGTTGTTAAACTCAAGTTGTAAAAGTCGAGTTGCATAAAGTTGCACATAGTTTCATAAAGTTGCATAAATTTGCATAAGTTTCATAGTTGCACATAGTTGCATAAAGTTGCAGAAAGTTGCATAAGTTGCATAAAGTTGCATAAAATTGCATAAAGTTGCATAAGTTTCATAGTTGCATAGTTGCATGCAAACAAGTTTCTATTTTCGAGCCCTCTCCTTCTCCTCTCCATGCCTTTATAAGCAGAGGTCGAACCTCATTCTATTCATTGATGGTTGTTGTAGTTCTATTTTCTAATGTCCATATATTTGGATATAGTGGACTAAATTGCACAAAAGAGGGCTCATTGGAAAATATTAAGGCATGGAATCTAATGAAATGTTATCATGAGGTGAAAATGTCAATATGACATGCATTAATGGTAAGGATGACATGCATTGTCACATTTAAAACTCAACCAAGAAGTGGAAAAATATAGGGAAAATGGTGCATGGTTTGATTTGTTCAAGCATGAACCTAATGCAATGATGATTGATTGTAATAATGTTTCCAACATGGAAAAAACACTATAAATGACCATGGGACATGGAAGAAATTTCAATAAATTCTTCAACATGTGGGAAGATCCTAGAAATCATGGGTAAACTTTTATTATCATATCAAATGATGACTTGGAGTATGTGCCTTGCTTTAGGAACAAGAAGTGTGTTTATGCATTGTTGGATCCCAAGAATAACGAAGAGTTTTGAAAGTGTCAAGTGAACAATGGACTCAAGGAATTTTGTTGTAACTAAGGAGAAATTCAAGGTGTTATCCTAATGATATTGGTTTTGATACTTTCAAATGTGATCAATTCATCTATTATCTATTTAACCAGACAATGATAGTATCAAAGTATTGGATCTGCATTTAGAAAAGTTATATCTCATGATCAACTGATTTATTCATCATGTTTTTCTCCTTCTAGATGAACATGGGTGGGGCTCTGAGTTAACAAAAGGTTTCATGGTGGATTTAAGGGACGAAACCATTTTGGCCCAAGATAAGTACCCTTCAAAGAGAGTTAATATTCACTTTGTGGATGTTTATCCCAATGAACTTGTTGATTTTCTACCACTTGGGTTAGAGACTTTTGGTCTGGTATTTGAGCCCCTTTATTCTATTCTAGTTAAGTCTCTTGATAATATTTTGGTCAGCAAAGTGAGGCATAATTTGTTTCCTTCTGGAAAGTGGGAAGAAACTTATTAAGTGTAGACAATAGAAATGACAAGGTCATGATGTTGTCATTGATGGTGATGATAAAGTGGAGAAGTCTGGATCCATTGTGGTTGCGATGGGAATTGTGAATGGGATCTTTGAGTTGGCTACTACAGATTCGAATTTGCATGCCAATAGGAAAGTTATCTATGCTTTGTACAAGGATTTCGACAAGCTGGAGAAATATTTCTTGGTGTCTGGCATATCGATTGTCCCGACTGGGGTGAAGAAGAGATCGTTCCATATCTTCAGAAGAGACCCTTGCAATACCTCTCCCTTCCTTATGGAGTGTAGGTCCTATCGGTTGAACAACTAAATGGTGGCCCTAACAGAGTGCCTACTTAAAGGCCCTATTGATCAGGGTCATGTCGATTGAGCTCTCTCTTAGAGACCACATTGGTGAGGATTGATTGAGAGAGGTGAAAACAAATAGTTTAGGAGCATGTTTCTCACATGATTAAACCAAGAAAAATAAGAAATTAAGAAATTATTGATTTTGGTGGCATGATGTCAATCCCTGATTTCTTCACTCCATGATCACTGATGGGTTTGGCTGAATAGGGCTCCTATGCCCTTGTCACTATCCAAATTCATTGGATAGGGCCTCCTTAGACTCTCTCTGTCACTATCGAGGGGATTTTCTATGCTCACGGCCAAGTTTTGTTGCTCTGCTAGTCTTGGGAATGGGCACGATGGCTTTTCTAGTGCTCTGCTAGTTTTGGAATGGGCCTGAGTTTGATTTTAGTGTTTTTTTGTATGAGTTATATGGTTTTTTTTGTTTTTTATGTTTTTTTATTTTATTTTATTTAATATAATTAATATTTTTTTCCCCATTCGCATTAATTATTTTATAGGCTTGTTGTTTGATTGTTGAATTGTTTGTGCGAGTGATCGCGTTTGAGTCCGAAAATCCCCCCATACCGTCAATGCATGCATCTAGTCTAACCATGTCAAATTCCATTCCATACAAGAACAAATTGAAAAAAATTCAACATTGGCCCCATTCACATGTCATGATTTATATGCGTTTGTTTCAAGTACATGATGAACAGGCAATGCCACCCAAAAATTTGTACTTGTCGCCCTTCACATTAATTATTCTATATGCTTGTTGTTTGATTGTGAAATTGTTTTTGTGAGTCATGTTTGAGTCTGGAAACCCTCCCATGCTTTCATTGCATGCATCTAGTCTAACCATGTGAAATTCCAGTCCATACAAGCACAAATTGAAAAAATTTCAACGTTGGCCCCATTCACATGTCACTTATAAGTAGGGTCAAGTACATGAGCATGCGTGCCTTATTTTTGGGTTTTGATAGAATAACCAAAGAATTTTGATTGTTGAATTCTTTGTTTGAGTCATTTTTTAGTCCAAAAACCCTCCCATACCATCAATGTATGTGTGTTGTCCTAACATTTCATGAAATTTCAGTCCATACAAGCACAAATTGAAAAATAAATCAACATTGGCTCCTTTCAAATTAATTATTTTATAGGCTTGTTGTTTGATTGTCGAATTGTTTTTGCGAGTCATTTTTGAGTCCAGAAACCCTCACATACCATCAATGCATGTGTCTAGTATAACCATGTCAAATTTCAATCCATACAAGCACAAGTTGAAAAAATTTCAATGCTAGACCCATTCACATACCATGATTTATATGTGTCGGTTTCAAGTACATGAGAAGGCGATGCCACCCAAAAAAGTGGCCTTCTCCCCCTTCACATTAATTATTCTATAGGCTTGTTGTTTGATTGTGAAATTGTTTATGGGAGTCATGTTTGAGTCTAGAAACCCTCCCATATTTCCATTGCATGCGTCTAGTTTAACCATGTGAAATTTTAGTCCATACAAGAACAAATTGAAAAAATTTCAATGTTGGCCCCGTTCACATGTCATGATTTATATATGCTAGTTTCAAGTACATGAGAAAGTGCGCCTTATTTTTTAGTTATTAAATATTATATATAACGAACTAGCTGAAATAAACATAGTTGTGCATTAACCTTGTCGAGCTTCTCTTAGTTTCGATAATTTTTTAATATTATCTATTGAACATGCCCAACCACGTGAAGGTGGAAGCTCTTCTGCCCCCACTCACGTCACTCTCAATTCCCCAAAACCCGAAAAAATCTATGTACTAGAAAATAAATGAATGTGTTTTTTGTCATAATTAAGAAATGTCTCCTACAACATATACTGACATACTAG